>VHZZ01003687.1:96044-111134 GCA_009801015.1 Silene noctiflora
GCGACATCTAGGTTTTAGGAAAAAGAAAGAAATGAAACTGATTGACTTCTGATATCGCGATATACCTTTTATCGCTGCTCGTAACTTACTCGATCAAGTAACTCATCTAGATCGAGTACTCCACCACCACACACCTACGAGGAACTAAACAAGACTCGGTAAGTGCTAAGGTCGGTCAACGCTAGTCAAAGGTCCTAAAAGGGCGGGTATTACAAGATGGGTCGAGGGGTATCCTTTGATGGGGTTTGTGTGCATGCTGGGTCCTTTGTCCCGTCGGTTGTGTGACTGTAGAGTTCGTTTGTCATGGTGTAGGAGTTCATTCTCCATCGGAAGCAGTCCGTTGTCTGCAATCCACCTTTCTTTTCTACGCACTTGTGGCGTAAGTACACCACGCCCTCGCCACTCCGCAACTCACATGATTCGGAGGCTTCCAAGAGATGTTAGCTGCTTACAAAACGTGGATAAGGAGACTCGCGCCCACTATTTCGTACTCCACCAACTTGTTTTTCCTTTCCGGCATTGTCTTTCGTTAGTGTTAATTTTTTGTAAGGCAGTGTTGTCGAATTACGGGTGTATTAAGGGCTTAGTTTGTCCGAACCTTATGTAATTGTACCCTTTTTTTTACTGTTGCCAAAAAAAAAAAGTGATACTATTAGAATAAGATATAGATTTAGATATTACCTTGAGAAATTGTATTAGTCATGGTTTTCTATATTATCTCAAATATATCTCTAAGATTATGGTGGTGTTTGGCCTAGCTTTTAAAGTGCTTTTGTAATTGAAAAAACAGAAATTAGGCCAAACACTAGAAATTAGGAAGGATTAAAAGTGTTTTTAAAAAGCCAAAAGCTAATAACTAACCCCAAAAATAGAAGCAGCAAATTGCTACTCCTACTTATACTTTTCACTTTAGTACCTAAAAAGCCCAAAACAGTAGTTATGCCAAACATAATTTTTTTTAAAAAATTCGTTTTTACCAAAGTTTGGCCAAACAACCAAAACTTTTTTAAAAAGTAACTTGTAAATAAACTCATTTAAAAAAAAAATCTTTTTACATAATAAAGGCCAAACAACACCTTTATTTCTAATTATTGCTCTTTGTAATCGCTATATAAGCGACCTTTGTAATCAATAATATTCAAGTAATCAATTCCATTCGATCACTATTCTCAACACATGTGCGACTTATTGAGTTTCTTCACATTTGCCCGAGCAATGCGACATTACCAACGTGTACAAGCCAACCTGTATTCTATTCTGATCCAAATCCGACCCAATCCGTATAACTCGAATCAATCAAACATCGATTTGTCTTGTCTTGTAGGACCACAAAAATGAGCGGTAACCAATAAACAGAACCACAGAAGATGAACCAAACACTACTGATAGGCCAAACGCTTTCAAGCAGCATCATTTTGTGATGTTCAGCCATTGACAACACTTGCTTAAAACACACTGTCTTTTTCTTACCAGTTTCCCAACAACTGTTAATAAAACAATTGCTACTGCTATTTCTCACTTAAATTTCAGATACCCATTTGCTCAAAATGTTCCAAATTCTTGAATTTTTTTGATGGGTACTGTAATTTTAGCATAATTATTATCACAAGGTACATTAAGAGTTGGGTTGGTTTTATTTTGGAGGAATTTTTAAGGAAGAAGGCTAAAATGTTGCCTGTTTGCTCAGCTACTTCCTGTTCTTCTCATGCACAGGTAATATATTGTGTCCCAAGATTTCATCTTTAGATTTTTTATTAAATTTTATTACTAATGATGATGAATTATGTTCATGGCTTTTTGTTTTGTTTAATATGATGTTGCATTGAGCAATTCTGAGCCATTTGTTTACCTTTTATATTCGTTGTGAGGGTTATTCTAGTCAATGGTAAACAAATGATTGAGACGGAGGGAGTAGTATGACTGCATGCTTTTTATCTTAATTTATTTATTAATGTCTTGAGAAGTGATTATGGTCCATGAATGGAAAATAATTGATTCATAAAATGATCCATTGCATTATCTCTTTATGAGGAATTAGAGCTCAATAGACGAAGCTCTTTCGTAAATCAGTAAATTTGATAAGGTATTGATCTTATAGCATGTTTCTGGATTCTGTATGGATGATGCAGATCTTGTTAAATGATGGATTGCGGTACGTTTCTCGCTCCCAAAAGGCATTAGATGTTACTGTTAGATGTGTTTCTGGAGATACTTTAGTGCAAAGGTGGTCGAGTGGTATTTCCCCTGAAGCATGCCTTCAGAAAGAAGCTGCAAATTCTCTTTACACAGAATTTCTTGGACGTAAACCATTGTCGGATGAATGGCATTTTAGCTCAGGAAAGTTAAGTGACTCGCTATTTTTGGGTGGGGAGCATCTGAAATACGTATCAGAAGACGAGGTTGTAGGAGAAACAGTTGCAGATAATGCTGATTTCGTTCTAGAATCTGTTAGTAAAGAGAGTGCCTCAGTGTTGAGTAACTTTGCAGAGAACACTACCAATGTTCCGGAAGCATCAACTGTGGTTACTAAATTATCGCAAACGGCGGATAGTTTTGAGAATTTTACTTCTCAGGCTAAAGGGTCAGTAGGAGAGTCTATTAGTAAGGTGGAAAATGTCTTGAATAGTTCTCTGGATAAAATGACGTCAGTTATTAACGGCATCATCAAGGATGGCAACGAAGCAATTGAAAAAGTGACCGGCAAAGTGTTCTCTACTGCTGATCAAACGGGTGAAATTACTCGTAATGGATTGAGTAAGCTTCCAGGTGAGCTAAAGGATGTCACTAGTACAGCTGGTGGTGTTGCTCTCGGGTTACTCAGGAAAACTATTCTCGTGGTTGAAGATTCTTTAGTTAAGGGGAGTAAATCAGTTTATTATGCATACGAAACTTCGAAAGGGTTTCTGCCACCAGAGTTCAAGAACACTCTTGATTCGTTCGAGGCTAAAACCAGTGAACTTTCGAAGCCTGTGTCAGTGGTTTTCCTACAGGTAACTTAGACTCATACTTGCAATTCTTTTTGAGTATGATCGTACGATGTCATTGTGAGCTTATAGATACTACATTTTTTTGTACCTGTTGGCGTAGTATTCATTGGCTGCATTTCTAGACGCAATTTTCATAATGTGTCATCTAGAAACTACCTCTCTTGTGGGATCCCCTGAGAGTTGAGACAATTGGGTAATGTTAGTTTTGTGTCTGCCTATTGAACTTACCTTATGCCAAATTTTCGTGCTTACAAGTTTTCCTTATCTTCTGTCCATCTAGAAGAAAAAAATAAAGTAATCGTATGTTGCACGTCATACTGGCATCGCTTTGGCCTTTCTTCATTTCTTTGACGCATGAAAATCATTACTGCTATTTGTCATTCTGCATCATGTAAACCTCAGAACTTGAATGTGTTATGGAGCAAGCTTTACCCTGCGTTTTAATTATTTATCAGCTAATCAGTTATCATCTTCTTGTGTTTAATTCATGCATCTTATTTGCAGGCATATTCTGCCCTTGAAGGACTGGAGAAAAGTTTAGGCTTAGATCCCTCGGATCCTGTTGTACCATTTGTTATTTTCCTTGGCACTGCATCCACATTATGGTATTGATGTCCTTTTGTATTCCTTGTTTCTTTCTATGTTAAGCAGCAGGTAATTACTTACTTTACAGATAAATTTATGCTGCTCATCAGATTTGTGCAGGACTATATATTGGGTGGTAACCTACAGCGGCTATGCTGGAGATCTTTCTCCTAAATTAGCTCTTGAACTCTTAAAAGGGAAAGATAGTGCTGTTCTTATAGATGTCAGGACTGAGGCAAGTTACTTCAGAAATCTCCTGCCTTTTCTGTGAAATAGTTTCCATCGTTGATGCTAATACTGGTTATAGAGTTATCTTGCTAAGATATTGCATGGGGTTTCATTTTATGAAATGATAGTTGCTTCGTTTCTTGAAGTGTATAGTCATGCTTATTTGTACAGTTTATTTTATTATCTTGTGAATGTGTCCAATATGGTTTTTGCATTTGAAGGATATGAAGCAACGAGATGGAATACCTGATCTGAGAAGAGCAGCCCGATTTCGATATGCAGATGTGTCCTTGCCTGAGGTTTGTATTGCTAACATCTTTGAGTTTGCTATATTTTTCTTTTGGCGGTCTATTAATTGATCCAAGCACAACAATTCATTTTTGACACCTTAATTGGATTTAAGATGACTGGCTTGAATCTATGTTTCCGCAGGTTGATGGCTCTTTGAGGAAGTTAATGAAAAGTAGCAGAGACCTTGATGATGCTTTGATAGCTTCAGTCGTCCGTAATCTCAAGAATGTTCAAGTATGCATAGTCTTACTTTCATACTTCATAACCAGAAGAAATTTTACAATTCTATATGATACAGGGATTTTGTAACTCGAGAAACATGACTCGACAGTTGATGAGTTGAACATCCACATCATGATATCTCCATGATGTGAGCGTACTAAATGCACGGCATTCTTTTCTGTGAACTTTGTTAACCTTTTGAGGGATAATTGAAACTTAAATTGTTATTATTGTCACTAATTCATTTCATTAAAAATAAAGGTGTGTGACTGTGTGCAATTAGTAATTGAGTAGCATTTGGATTCGCTGTAATTTGAAAACAAGTACTAGGTATCATTCTTACGAAGATGCCATAACTACTGATTGCAGTTCAGTCTAAGGGAATGGGTAAGTCGGATCATTTCTTCTAATAAGGCTAAAGTGATACTTAGAGCCTTTTCATTGGCTTCTGAAATGAATGTAATGTGCAAAACACGCTAAAGTTTACCATTATCCATTTTTGGCATCGGACAAAAGCGTCCTAATAGGTAGTAATTTTAAATAAAAACCTATACTAGGTTGTAAATTATTAAAAAGTGTATATAACAGGTCGTAGGTACCAACTTTTCCCTAATAATAATGTTTTTTTAACAAACATGGCAACTGTAGAAGTACAAGGAGTGAACTTTGTATAGAATGGCGGGCATTTTCCATGAACTTTGTATTGACATATGGAGTTAAAACTTTTCTGGATTAGTGTTTGTTGTCGATATTTTTTGTTTACGAGTCTCGTCTATCTTTTCCTATTTCCCCGGTTGATTCATCCATTGCATAAAACTTTAAATCGACGATAATATTATATTATATTCTTGTTTCCTTTTTACATTTTTTTCCTGAGAAATTCGTTTTTACATTATTTATCAGACTAGAGTTGTCGAATAATGCCAATACCCCCATATTATGGTGCAACAATAATCTAATTCTAACAACCAAAATACAAGTTGATGAACTAGAGGATCATATTCATGGATGATTAAGTTCCGTTAAGATAGACAAATCCCTTCCACATATTTTCGTGTAACAACTCTTTTGCTGATTTTGCTGTCAACTTCATGTTTATGTTCCAAAATGCTTCTCTCGTTTATAGTTATCTCATGGTAAGACTTGTGCTATCATTAGGGTCGGTCCAAGGTCATAGTTATGGATGTTGATGGAAGTCGAGCCAAAGGCATTGCAAGATCATTGAGAAAGCTTGGGGTTAAGGTCAGTTATCTCATATCTTTAGCAGATTTAAGTTACTTGTCAGTATTTCAAAAGTTAGCTTTTGCGTCGCTAGAGAGATTGTGTGACAAACTCTGGGTTTTTTAGGGCAGTGGATAGAAAATCGTTCTTAGTAATAAGGATACATTGTGTGTTGGACTTGGTAATTGATGTGCTCATACCACCTCACCACAGTTTTTTTTGTGTATTTCAGCTTGTTTCTTCTAGCATCTCCTTTTTCACTAATATTTTACTTTGTCTTAATGACAGAGACCATATGTCCTCCAGGGTGGTTTCCAGTCTTGGGTTAAAGAAGGGCTTCGTGCTAAGGAGCTGAAGCCCGAGACAGTAATTTCTATTCTCAATGAGGTAGTTTGCGGAAACGTTTGTGTACTTTCTGATTCTTCAATTATTTTGAGAGTGCACCTTTTGGGAAAGTAACTATCCTTTGCTTTTACATCATTTTTAGTTTCAGTTACAAAGTTTTGTTAACTTGCATGGCTTTTTGATTCAGCAAAACGTGAGACTATTTAGAAAAAAAATTACAGTATGGACCTATGGATCGAAAAAGTATATAATTATGTGGAAGCTCATCAGGCTATGTAATAATGCCACAAACCACCACGAGTCCTTCAAGGTTCCCTTCACCTTCAACCTTGAGCAACTTCTCAAGGTCATTCATCCTCCTTACTACTAAGAGAATAAAAATTCTCTTAATTTTCCATCCGAAATGCATTTAGCTCAATAAAGAAACTTTCTTTAATAAACAATATAATCTTTTCCTTAAAATTTAATCTTACAATTATTATACTCTAATCTTTGAATTAAATTCAAAATTATGATTTTTTCATTATAGTAAAATAAAATTGGTATTAACCCTTAAACTATAAACCATAAGTTGCTAAATTAGTCATAATGCAATTATTATTATTTAGAAATAACTTGACACATACTTACTATTAAGTTCGTGACAAAAAAATGGAGAAAATTAAAAAATGAATCCGTAGTTTTATGGTAAAAAGAGTATCACAAAAATACACATTTCGTAATTTTACTCTATTTTCTTTGATTAATTTTCCATTTTCCAATTTTTTTTTCATATTAAAATATAATGGAATGAAATATTAAATATTAATGAGGTACCGATTTGAATAATACTCTAAAAAACAAAAACCCTATATATGCCGCGCAATGTGTGCGAGATCTATACTAGTTAAGTCATTATACAACTAAAACCAATGAGCACACTTAAATGTGAGGTTATTATCACCCGGTTTTCCAAAATGGAAAATGCAGTGTGTTCCATTTAGTAGCACTACCACTTCCTTAACACAAAGATCCTCAAATCGCAAATTCACAATCCATCTTCTTTGTAATCTAGAACATTACACTCACTCTCTCTTAAGAAACCAATGTTCTCATTGCCTTGACAGTCAACTATAGTATAGCCCCATAATCAAGCTCACATAGATAGCTAACCCCATAGCTTGCTCCCACAAGACAGCTGGCATAGGATCTACTGATTTCATTCTCAGTACGTGGCCCTTATATCACTTTGTAACAAACTGAATTTGTAAAACTGTTAACTATATAAGAAACTCGGCTGATTTTCCTCTGTAAAAATAGAAATTTTATTTGTGAACATGTGACACAAGTATATGATGAGCCGATAGTGAAACAAGTCAAAGCCGAATTTTTCTTCTGGAGGGCTAAGAGTCAAAAAAATTCGGGAAGGCTATATTTTCAAAGCATTGTGAGTCTGTGACATCTTTCTAGGTAGGTCCCGACCTATTGCATTTATCCATCATCCGTGTTTTAGAGAAGCGTGCCATGGTTTCAGATATCATCCGCGACACCATTTCATGACTAAGTGATCAAGGTTTTGGAGGTTACCATGCGCAGTTTGTACATATTAACACGATATTTTCCGCATTTAGCGAAATTATGCCGTGATAGCCGATGCCTCGACTGTGACTGAAGCTGAAACTGATATTTTATATTATGGAGAGTACTCAGCTTATATTCCCTCCGTTCTAATCATTTGCTTACCTTTGATTAAAATACCCCTCATAAAAAATAAATAAGGTAAACAGATGAATGGGACAGAGGTAGTACTAATTTACCTTTTATTTCCAGGCTTCTAGTCCGATTTTTTTTCTCATTTCTGTTGCTTGTTTATCGTATGAGGAAATTGTAAAACATATATGTTCTCACCCTCTGCATGACAAATGAAGCAGTGAGCTAATCTTGTAAACAACGTATGTTTTTTTATCGTCAAAGTTTTGAAACTTTGACCTCAAAAAAGCGTAGTGGGGTAGAAGGATTGGATGGGAGGGAGTACCTAATCTAAGGGAGTACTAATTTACTTGACTTGTGAATGTATTCATGTAGTTAAAATGACTTGCTTTTACCCCCCTTTCGGGAGCGGCAGTGATACTATGCTACCACTTTGGATTTTTTTTTATTTCACATTTGTTTTCTGTTTAGAAGTTAAAATGTGAAGTTTCTGAATCTCCACTGATTGCTTCTTCCTTTTCTTAACATAAACGGTTTTCATTAGAAGTAACAATATGCAACTTTAATTTTTCTCAGGAAGCTGAGGCGATTTTGGAGGAGTTGAGTCCAAGTCCTGTGCAACTCCTGGGATTTGGAGTGGTAAGATGTAGTGTATGCTAATCCTAAATGAATAAGAGAATTATGCAGATCTCAACTTGGACATATTTTTGTTGCTGATTGTACTTTGCATTCTCTTAAATAAGTGCCACCTTTTTTTGTGTAGGGATCAATTGCAGCTGTGTTTGCATTATTAGGTATGTTCTCTCGTCATCTGAAGTAAAAATGTATTTAGATACATGGAATTGATAATCTGATTTCGTCCCAGATTAATACTCCATATTTAACATTCCGAATATTTATCAAAGTTCTATGTTGTGGTACTGGTTAGGTTAACTTTCAGTTTTTATTTACTCTACTAGTTCGACTGGTACCTATGAGGCTGTACCTGGACACTCTTTGTTATGGTATGTTGTCCGTATCGGACCCTTACTAATCCGATACTTCTTGATGACTAAAAAGGAAGGTCCTTGTAACAAAGTAGAGAGAGATTTTGTGAGAAGCATTAGTAGGACACATAATGATTTTAAGCCTTATTCCTTGAAGGGTGAGTCTCCTGTAAACAGGTTTACAGTATTTTATTGTAAAATCAGACGGAGTCTAAGAGGTTGACTTGGAAAATGTGAAGTATACGAAAATGATATATAAGAAATTACTACTAAGAGGTAACTAATACTACTAAAATGGCCCTTAAATATATACTCCGTATTTTAATTTACGCAAAGATGTGATCCTACACCCGTGTAGTAGATTTGAATAATTTTCCTATTATCCACACCGATCGTTTTGGTTGGTTTGTCTAAAAAGCATTTTTTTCCTTTCCTTGAGAATTTGCAGAGGAAGATGTTCCTCATAAAAGTTGTGCGCGCTAACTGTTAATAGATTTCATTGCATTCTACTGATCCATGTCTATGATTTCAGAGTGGGAGAAGTCTTTACAATTCATTGGTGTTATTGGTCTCATTCAGGTACATTACTCTATTGCGGATGTTTATGTACAGCTGTGATTGGGAATTACTTCTGAAATGATTTTGTTCCATCTTATATTTTTCACCTAGCCGTCATTGTAGAATAGATGTAAAATCATTAGAATGTCGCGTATTACGGAGCATTAACTTTGAAAACGTCCATGTGAAAAATTATAATATGTCCTCGTATTTAATGATACAGTTTCTCAAATATATATTCTCTATTACTTTATGATTTGTGTTTCGGGTTGTTCAACATATCAGACTATTTATCGCCGAATAGCTTCATACGAAGGTTCTGAAGACTTCAGAGAAGATGTGAGGTATGTCCTGTAAACTTTCCTATCAGATATTCTGTTTAATTGATAGTTCCTTCAACTTGGTTTACGATTTTTTTTGAAATTTTCATATATCTGTTTTTTTTGTTTATTTTTTTGCTATTAAGTCGAGGAACCAAAATTGATTAGTCTCTTGCCTTAGCTTTTTCTTGGTTTGTGGTGTGCTTTGTTCTGGCCAATTTCAATACTTTATATTTCCCAGTGGAGCCAAAGACCCATTTTCGAGTCTTCTACTTCGGTTTGGCTAATTACTCCTCTCATATAGCAACTTAGGTCTTAGGCTAATTGAATGATATGGACGGGTTTTTGTAATCGAGTATCAAGTCTGACACTATCGATCTTCTGATCAATTTGTCGCGTATGTTTCTCATTTTTATCTGGTCTAGACTTTCTCTTAAAAGTATGGAAATGTCCAATGCTAGTCCCCTTGTGATAGATATAACGACCACTCATTCTACCCATTTCTTTTAAAAGGTTGTTGCTATCTCCCGTGACAATGGGAGCCCAGGCTCTAACCTGGGCAACTGGAAAAGTGGAAACCAACGGTAATGGGCTGCCAGTCTCACCTTCATCATCAGATGTCCAAAGCCGAGTTTTGCAGGCTGCTGCAAAACACGAATCTCAACCCGAGGGATCTCAAGATTCTGTCACAGACTCGACCATTCAAGTGGCTGGAAATGCTGATCCATCAGAGGCTTGACATTTCGGGTTCCCGTTTGACAACATATCTCTCTGCTACACTATTTCAGGGTGAGGATCCGAATTTGTAAACTTGCTACACTTTTGCTAACTTGTGAATATATATTGTATACATTTGAGAAAACTCCTGAGTTCTACTTTTTTTCTTGTTATTGGATTAACCATGTCATATACAAGTGTTTTCACTCTTTGCAAGTGGGTTGGATTTGTTGTAAATGCAATATAAACGTCTCAGGCCAGACTGATTTTGACGCGAAAGTATGGATGTCTTTGACTGTTTCTGATTCGGTGCACAACCAAAAGGGGAAAAAAAAGCCACAGAAATGATTGCGTCAATCATTTTGCACACGATTTCGATTTGTCATTAGCCAAGCAGATATCTGAAGCACAAGCAAAGAAAAGAAACTCAAACTAGGATTTTTCTAAAATTTGCATCAAGTTCTGCTCTGGAAACCCAAACCATGATCTATCTATTCTCATTCCAAACTAGAACAGAACGTATGAATTAATACGTGTTGAAATCCTCTACAATTTAATTGGAGTTGCATAAATGGCAAAAGAATAATTGCTCGTGATATAATCACGTGTAAACATGAAAAATGTCTCTAATATCATATTGAGAAAACTCCGTTACAGACTCTAGAGGATCTGAACTCGAATGAGTAAACATGAAAAATGTCTCTAATATCATATTGAGAAAACTCCGTTACAGACTCTAGAGGATCTGAACTCGAATGAGTACCTACATTAATGATTTATATACCGAAAACAATTAAAAGAATTACTGCAAGATTTCTAGCAACATTTTAAACTTGAAAAGGCCAATGCCAATTCTTCAAATCATCTTGTTCCCCACCATTTCCACCACCACTCCCTTCAACAAAACCATGATACCTCAGAACAAATGCCAATGTCATAACAACCCATTCCAAGCAAAACATGAGCACACACAACCCACCAGCCATCTTCAGTATCACGGCCGCATCTTCCTCCCTCACATACGACTTAAGCGCAGCCAAGAAATTGTCGGTCGTGGTAAAGATGAGAACAGAAACCGACCCCTGGAAGATGGCAGTAAGGACAGTGGCCACCATGTGGAATGCGTACCACCTGTAGGATGATCCCCTGGAGGAGACACACCCTGATAAGGCCCCGGCTATTGTGATAATGTGGAGGAGGATGAAGAGGAAGCCTACGGCCGAGGGGAATAGTCGAAGGGAGATTGTTAGGAAGATACAACTAGAGGCTGCTCCTAAGAGAATGTAGTTGCATAGTTGGAAGATTTTGTGGGTTTTTTGGTGGGATTGTGGGATTGGGTTGTTTTGGTTGTGGATTTGGATACCCATTTTGGTGAATTTATCTGGGTTATTGCGAATTTCTTCTGATTTTTAACAATTTGTGCTGAAATTGGTGATGATGTTGGTTATATACTTATATATGTAGTAGAAGCAACGGTAATATTTGAGGGTTTGGGGATGGAGGGTTGGGCCAAATGTGACCGTTATTTAGGGATACCTTTTGAACTCAAACGGCTATGGGCACTTGCCATTCGGTGTTTTCTTTACTTGCGTTTAGGTTTTAAGGATGAACTCAATTAGTCAATTAGACTAGACCTTGTGAGCATATCGTTGTAAAGTTTGATCGGGTTATTTCCGGTGCATTACTTAAAAAATATTTTGGATTGCATGCAAGTAAGATTATTTTGGATTGTATGTCGAGTAGGATTACTCAATAATATTTTGTTTTAAATTTGAATTTTAGAGTCTTGGATTTACATTAGGCTTGGATTTGAATCGAATCATTCTAAACTTAATCTGAACGGATTCATCCCCTATCTACTCAAAGAATAGGTGATCTCTATAATTTTTCCGCCAAAAAGCATATTCTCAAAAAAAAGAAACAAATAATAATCTAATAATAATTATGTTTATTCACTAAATAAGGGAACTAACAATAACAATATTTATTGTAAATTTTTATATTTACCTCGAAATGATGAAATAAGGTTCCTAACTACAAAAGGAGAAAGTTATAGTGAAGAAAGACCAACTTTGACTTGGTATTTTTTTTTTTTTTTTTTTTTTTTTTTTTTTTTAAGGAAAGGAAACTAGGTTAATGAAATTAACCTATAACATCCTCGCGGATGGAAGAGGTAAAAGAAAGTCGAAGAACTTTCAAATTACCAAAAAAAATCTTGATAACCAAGGGBAAARAAAAGACTCTAGAAAAGTCTAAACAAAACAGCCCCAAAAGAAAAGATGAGAAACAAGAACATACGCAAAGACAAAGGAAACAAAAGTCAGGATCCAAACTTAATAGAAATGCAAGAATGGTAGGTATACTAGTATACTACTACACTTACACTAGAGATCTAACTAGAGGGAGTTTTTTTTTTTATCTATACTAAAACTTGTGATTTTCTAATGAAACTTTTCATTTATCCAAGAAACTCGACTGGAACTCACAAACCATCTCGAAATGATAAAAAAAAATTATAATATATTCCTAACCCAACTCTATGCACGAGTCCCATCAAAATTGAATTGAATTCGAGACAAATCATGTTTGTTGGTGGTTATATGATGTAAAAACATATCAGGATCAATCCAATAAAACAAACATGACTTGAAACGATCCGTGAGGCCGTGACCAATTGAACCCGTATAACTCCCAATCCTAACCATTAATCGGTGTCATTTGCTTATGCATTTCCAATGCCTTTGATGCGCATAGTAGGGTGTCGACGAACTATTAAAAATGATTCACATTTTGGCTTTGGGAGTCGTGCATCCAATGTATCACCATTTCAATAAACTAAGGTTTGGACGCATCATAGACAAATAGTGCATATAATTGGTTCCACTTTTGCACTATAAACACATGGACACTCTCAAAAGTTGTTTTACTTTGTATGTTTTCCCAATATAGAATGTCAAGTGTTATAAATGTTGGTCAATAAAACTATAAAAATCGAATATTTGTTCAATTTTATAGCAATACTCGGGTAAGTGCCCTAAAAGTCTAGCATGTCGGATGCAATCACGCATTTCTCTCACTATGAGTATCATCTTAATTGTTTCACTTTTTAGCTCCAAAATTTTAAACGTTAGTTTTATCATTTATGGAGTATATAATTACGGAGTATTATATTATGCTATATTATAATAGTATTATATTACGTTAATTGTTTTATTAGAATGACTAATTTATAAAATAGATGAAATACTTTAGCTGTTTAGGACTGATTTTATACTTGTAACTTAAATAAGTTTGGACTCTACTCCACGTTCTACGTACTCCGATAAACAAACATATACATTATTTCCCTTAAAAACATAAAAGAGGATAATTATCCTATGTGTGATTTAAGAGTCGGGAATATATAAAATTCATGTCTCACGAATCTTGTAGTCTTGTTTGTAAAATGTAATATCTTTTTAATGAAAATATTCTTATAAAATTAAACTCTGATCTTTTAATTAAATTTATAATTGTGATTTTCATTAAAATAAAATAAAATTGTTATTAAATTATAAAATATAAGTTGCTAAATTTTTTAATAATGTAATAATTATTACTGTAGAGAATAACTTGACACATACTTACTATTAGCTTCGTGACAAAAAACAAATTTATTAAAAAGAAATCTCAACTTAACTTAATTCTCTTCGATTAGTTTTCCATTTTAATTTTTTTGCTTCATTAAAAACAATGGAGTGAAATATTAAATATTATCAATGAGGTGCAAATTTAATATAAATATTACACTAAAAAAAAAACTTCATATACCACGTATGCATTGCACGAAGTGTATACTTATTTTACAACAATTAAAAAGTAAATGAAAATTATTTGTTAAGCACATAGCCATCATACTTTTGCTTAATTAAAGCTTAGTACTCCCTCGTAGTCGCACATTTCTTCCTTCTTTCCTTTTTAGGGTAGTCGGATTTTCTTCTCTCTTTAATTTCCTTTTTTGGAAAGGTTTGTGAGGTCTAAATTCATTTGCATGCGTGGTATAGTGTTTTGTGTGGTAAAATGTTTTGTATGGTCTAAAATCATTTCCTTATTTCTTGTGCAAAACGAAAGGGGAAGAAATGAGCGACTGAGAAAGTATAATTTTAAACCGGGTGAAAGGCCCGCAAAAGTAATGCTCCCTTGTTTCCAACAAGCAATACAAAATAATTGGCACGTAAGTTTAGAGTGGTGTCACATTATTTTCACCACTATAGTAACAGATCGACCCATTACAATTCTAGGTAAAAACATCTTGCCTTCTTTGCTTTTTTTTTTACTAGGTTGAAGCTCGCGTGCAATGCACGCGGCGACAAACGACTGAATTTTGTTTGCAGTTTGATAAAATCAGTCAAAAACGTCGTATACAATAAACACACATTTTATTCAAACATTTTTAGTAATATACGAAGTACAAATCACACGTGTTTTACCTTCTGATTATACATATACTTCTATTAAAACAACGCWAKTTAGTAAAATACATTAACCAGTAACTTCGTCGTTCGAAGTAGGTACTGRTTCGACTKTTGCGTAGGTCATTTCACGCTTGAGTTTATTGTATTTCTGCTCTAGCATATGGTAGTTATGTTTAATATATTGTAGATCATAGAAGTTGAAATCAAGAACATCGATTTCATACATATCGCAAATAAATTTTCTTGCTTTTCTAGTGTAATTTTGCTCCGAAGGACCAATAAGCCTTGACGGGTTGCCAATAAATCGAGCACATTTTGGAGGATTTCCAATTTCGTGTATCTGAACATAAGCTTTTATCTCGTCRTGTGTGACGGCGTGTATTCCATATTCTGCAGGTACTAATTTGATCTGATTCAAAATAGCGTTCAACACGGTTTTAAGATTGACTTCTACACAAATGCGAGATGTATCCATCGATTCTAGAAA
>VHZZ01003689.1:42510-57791 GCA_009801015.1 Silene noctiflora
TCAGTTGGTTGTAGAATTATATGTGATACAATGTGACGGTCTTTGTGATTATTAATGTGATTGATCTATATTGTGATGTGATAATATTGTTGTGACGGTGTTGTGATTGTGGTTGTGAGCCATTGTGAGAGGTGGTCTCACCCCCATTGTTCGCACCTTGTCTTCTCTTAACGTAAGGGGGATGTGCACATTAAGGGACTTGGGTATTGTACGATGGTATTGTTGTTACAGTGTTGTGGTGGTGGTGGTGGTGGTATTGGTGTGGTTGTGATTGTGATTGTGAACCATTGTGAGAGGTGGTCTCACCCCCATTGTTCGCCTCCTGCGTTCTCTCAGCGCATGGGGGATGTGTACATTAAGGGACTTGGGTGTTGTGGGTGGTTAGGTGGTGTGGCTGCGGTCCTCCACTAGCAGGGCTACACTCTTCGGTGTGTAGTCAGTTACTTGATTGGTGTGGTGATGGAGAAGGTGATGGTGGTGGTGATCATTCTAATTGTTTATATTTGTTATGCTTTCAAATTATTGTATAGTTGAATGACCCCGCGTTATTGTTTTCAAAATTGTGTTGATCCATTCGGGGATGGTGAGCAGTTGGCTTAGCAGGTAATGATGATTGTTGTTGTTGATGATGCTGCGGGGTTTGGTAGGGTGGAGTCATCACCGGGCTTTTGTAGTTAGCTTCCGCGTGTCATTGTCTTACACTTTGTCACTTTTGTGATTTGGTTTTGAATTTAGAGTTTGGAGATTTGTAACCTTTTAATAAATAAATCTTTAATTATGTTTCATTATTGTTTATGTGATGTACACTACCTCGGGTAACCGAGATGGTAGCATCCTCACATCTTAAGGTAGTCCTTGGAAAATTAACTTGGGGTTTGGGGGTGTTACACACACTCTCCGTCGTGGACCTCTTCCATGATTTTCTTGGCTTTGGCGTGGTCGATGCAAAGGAGAATGATCCCTTGTGGTGTTCTTTTGTAGAGTTGATTTTGGTTTATCATGAATTGTGATGCAAGTAAACGGATGGCTCTTTGTCCTCTTGGATCAGAGTTGGGAGGGAAGTCCTTTTCGGTTTTGTGGTTGAGGATGGCTTGATACCAAGTTTCGGCATGATTTTCCTCATCGTTGTTGATGGCACAGATGTGAGCTGGCTTGTTCTATCTTTCAACGCATAAGGGAAAGGATGTCATGTTGTCCGGTATGTTGATGAGTGAGGCTAGCTATTATAGGGCATCGGCAAATTGGTTTTCTTTTCTAGGCATGTGGAAGTAATCAATTTGGCCGAAGAATTCGGTTCTCTAATTGATTTTCGCTTGGTATGGTGCTAGGTTGTCGCTTCGTATTTTCCATGATCCGGACACTTGATTGATGATGAGTGAGGAATCGTCATGGACCCTCAACCATTTGATGCCAAGTGTTATGCCGCTTGTAGAATAATTAGGCATGGTTCGTATTCGGCTTCGTTGTTGGTGACGGCAAAGTCTAGCTTGACTGACATTGAAACATGCCCCCCTTCTTGTGATATTAGAAGGATTCCTACCACGAAACCTCTCGGGTTTAATGCACCCTCGAAGTATAGGTCCCATGCGTCAGTGTTGGCACAAAGGATGTCTTCGTCAGGGTGTGTCCAAGTGTCGGTCGTTGGATCCTCCTTGACGGGATTTTATGCTAGAAAATCGGCAACTACCCTTCCCTTGATGACTTTGAGGGGTACGAATTTGAGGTCGAACTCGGATATCATGAGTGTCCTTCCAGAGAGTCTTTCATTTAGTACAGGCTTTTCGAAGATGTATTTGATCGGGTCCATCTTGGAGTAGATATGAACTGTGTAGCTGAGCATGTAGTGTCGCAGCTTCTTTGTCGACCATACAAGGGTGAGGCATGTTTTATCCAGTTGAGTGTATTTAGCCTCATATTCGATGAACTTTTTGTTGATGTAGTCGATGGCCCGTTCTTCGCCGTTGACCGTCTGTGCTAGCATTGCTCCCATGGCCGTGTCAGTGACTGTCAGGTATAGGGATAGGGGTGTTCTCTGCTTCGGTGGCATGAGGACAAGAGGTTTGGATAGGATTTCCTTTATCCTGTCAAAGGCCTTTTGGCAATCATCGTTCCAATCGGTGTGATCGGTGGCGTGGAGCTTCTTGAAGATAGGCTCGCTAATCATGTTAAGCTTGGCTATGAAGCGGCTGATGTATTGTTCTTGACCCAGGAATCCCCAAATCTCCTTCTCGTTCTTGAACTAAGGCATATTTTGGAGAGCTTTCATTTTGGTTGGATTGATTTCAATGCCTCTTTTACAGACGACGTGCTCAAGAGTTTTCCAGAGCTGACTCTGAATGCAGACTTTTGAGGATTTAGCCTCATGTTGTATTCCTGAAGACGAGCGAAGAATTTTTGCAGGGCGTCAACGTGGCCATCTTGTTCCTTTAAGTTGACGATCATGTCATCGACGTATACCTCCACTTCATTATGCATCATGTTGTGCAGGAAGGTGGTAGCAGTCCTTTGATAGGTTGCTCCGGTGTTGAATAGACCGAAGGGCATGACAGTATAATAATAGGTGACCCACTATGTATTGAATGCAGTTTTGTGCATGTCTTCCTCAACAATTTTGATTTGGTTGTATTCGGCGTATCCGTCCATGAATGATAATAGGTCGTGCTCGGCGGTGTTGTCTACCAAGATGTCGACGTGCGGTAGGGAGAAGTCGTCCTCTGGACTTGCTCTGTTCAGGTCTCTGAAGTCATCACATCACGGGGACTATGTTAGCCACCCAGTCAGAATACTCGAAAAATTTGATGAACCCGGTTTTGAATTGTTTGTCAACTTCTTCTTTGATTTCCAATGCCCATTCAGGGCGCATGTGGCGCAGCTTTTGCTTCACGGGTTTAGCTCCGAGTTTAATGGGTATCTTATACTCTGCGATCTCTCTGTCGATTCCAGGCATTTTTTTGTAAGACCATGTGAATACGTCCTTGTATTCAAGCAAGAGGTCGATGAATTGTTGTCTTTCCAATAGGTCAAGGGTGGTCCTTATCTTAAGTTCTTGAGGTGCGTGGTCGGTCCCTACATTGATAGGTTCGATCTCCTCAATGATGGGTGTTCTAAGTTTGCGTTTGTCGAGTTACTTTCTAGGTGAGGTGGGTAGTCACTCAAGTCAAATTCCTCATGTTTGTTTAGAATTGCATTGCAGTTAAATTGAGACGAGTCATAAGCAAACTCAGCATTCATTAAGTTAATCTGAGCGAAGATCTTGGACAAGACAGATAACTCATGGGGAGTCATAGGCGACGCAGTAGAGGAAGTGGTTCCTGGGACAAGCCCTAGGTTACTACCTTCTACGGGAGAAGGAGTGACACTAGTTTACCCAGCCTCAGTGATAGCCCCAAGATTGTGATGAAATAATGGAAAAGGGACTTTGGCAGGGGTGTAGGGAATGTTAGGACCCAAGACAGACTCTGACTCTAACTTATCATCAGACTCAGACTCAGGTTTATCTTCACTTCCCTCTTTGAACATGGGGCCTTCTCCAGTTATGATCTTGAGAATGCAGCCTTGGCGATCAGTCCATTTGAGAGTCTTCCTCCAGCGTTGGACAACTTTTTCTGAGTTAGCATCATAGATTAAGGCAGTAGGGTCGAACTGGTTGTCTTTGAGGATGATAGATATGATCTCCTCGTGATTGAGGTGCTTGATGTTATCTTATCCAAAGAGGAAGCTCACGGCTTGTCGGTTAAGGCAAGGTGCCTGTTCAGACCCGGTTGTGGTGACGACAGTTGCGGCGTCTGGGATGAAGTAGCAATCCTGGAAGGCCTCTATACCCGGGCGCTTGATTTTAAGCATGGGGTCAAATGTGGGCTCAGATAACCCGTTGTAGGGCTTAACTTCTCCTTCTAGAACGAAGTATCCGTTCAGGGTTAGGTGAGATGGACGAAGGATAACTCCTTGATTTTTGCGTTTCTTCACGAGGAGGCCCATCTCCCGTATGTCTTCATCAGTAGGCTCGTAACCTAACCCGAATGGGATGTTCGAGACCTTGGCCTTCTTCACTGGAGGCAAGGTGTATTTTAATGGGTTGAGGGACAAGCCCGGAAAGTAACCCTGGTGCATCATGATGCGGTTGACTGTGAGGTTTGAGAATGGGTCGCAGTCAAAAGGTGTTGGATCTTCAGTTAGGGCATTCACAACTTGGAATCCCCACATCTCATTGTCATTCTCCTCAGTTACTTGAGAGGCTATCCCTTTTTCCATGACAGCACGGATAGGGGATGCATGGCTAGTGATCGGTTTTCCGTTGAAGGGGGGCTTATTTTTCTAGTAAAGGGTAGATGTGACGTCTTTTGTGGCATAGATCCACGGACGTCCTAGGAGCATATTGAAGGATGCTTCGATGTCGACCACTTTAAAGTTGACTTGCCTTTCTAGGGGCCCATTTGTGACGGTTAAGGTGGTTGGCTTGCAACTTTGCGGCGAGTACCATCGTAGGCGCGGACTCCTTAGTCAGTTGGGACAAGATCAGCTTCCTTGATCCCTAGCTTGCGATCATTTTTAAGAGGAATAACGTTTACTACATATTCGTCATCCACCAAGACCATGGCCACGTTCTTCTTCAGGCATTGCATGGTGATGTACAAGGTCGGGTTGTGATTGGTTCCAGAGGGAGGGATATCCTCGTTAGAGAAGATAATTGGGTTTTTTTTATCAAAGACATCCCTAGTCATGTAAGCTACCACTTTTTTGGGCGAGGAGGTGGAAAGCACTGTCAATTTTCCCAAGGCTTGAAGCAAAGCATGTCGGTGTTCAAAGGATGTGGCGATTATCTTCCAGATGGATATTTCGGCTTTGACCTTATGGAGTTGCTTGAGAATTGAATTCTCAGGAACCCTGGGTTGATTGTCAACGTCTGGAACAATTTGGTCGTCGATTACTGATGGATTGCTTATTCTAGGATTTGGGTTTGGTAGGGACCCCCGGACCAAGTAAGGTGATTAATTTTATTGACTTGCTTTTCTTTTCCCTGGACTATGTAGACATCGTCTACGTTATCTCTCCAAATGTCATTGATTTCAAGGTCGCGAATGTACTTTGGGGGAATGTTCCTTGGAGGGTAGTTTAAGTGTGGAAATATTTTTGTGAAGGTGATTTTTATGAAGGTGGTTATTGTGAAGGTGATTATTGTGAGTCACGTTGGAGGGTGCACGCCAGAACGGTCGCAGAGGCGGTCCATTTTGAAATTGGGAGTTTTTGGTATGTGGGGTACCCTCCCTTGGACGTGGCATAGGTGTTGGTGGGCTAAAGATTTATCGGTAATAAGCATCTTCAAGCCGGGTGATCCTCTCCGAGAGACTAACAGTGATTCTCTCGATTTGTTGGAACATAGGAAATATGAACGTGGCGCTAAACATGAACATCCTGCCTGGAAGGTCATTCTCTAGGCCATTAACTTCGTTTTCAATTGGCAAAATGAGATGCGAACAATCTAGAGTTGGTTCATTATCTGAAATGGCGTGAATTCCCAATGGGTTGGTTTTGTTGCTTGGCTTTGAGGATGGAGGTAGGGGTAGTTCTCCCTTCTCGATCATGTTTTAGATAGCGTGCTTTAGCTTGAAGCAAATTTCGGTATCATGATCCTTGCCTTGGTGATATTGGCAATAGGCCTTTGGGTTCCAAAAACGAGTTTTTTTTGCTTCAGGTGGGTCCGGAGTGGGCCCGATCGATTGCAGTTTTCCTTGCTCCATGAGTCTCTTCAGGGCGCTAGCATATGTCGACCCTAAATTGGTGAATGTCCTTTGGGGACGTTCGGCTTTCTTTGCAGTTGGTTCGAGGAGGTTGACCTCATCAATTTTGTTGGTTTGACCATAGGGACGGGATCCAGTCGATATAGACCCTTGATAGCCTCTACCCATGGTTTTGGCCAAGACGCCCTTGCGTAGGTCATCCTCAATACGGGACCCAAGGATTTGCAGATCCTGGAAGGTCTTGATGTTTTGGTACCTGAGAAGGTTAGCATATACAGGACGAAGGTTGTTGACAAATTTCTCCACCAGGGTCGACTCGCTCGGCTTGCTTACCAATTGGGTGCTCACCCTTCTCCAACGGGTTAGGAATTAGGTGAATCCCTCCTTGTAATTTTGGGTTAGGACCTCAAGGGTGCGGGTTTTGGCCAGAATTTTGACGTTATCGGCGTATCGCTTAGCGAATTCAATGGCAACTTCGTCCTAAGTGGTGATGCTTTTCGAGTTGAGATAATAGTACCATTGAAAGTGGAATTGGCTCCAAGGATGACGGGAAGATCCGGGTAAAGAGCTCATGTTTGATCCCCTTGATAGACATATAATCATTGAAGGCTCGGATATGGTTAAGTGGGTCCTCCACTCCTTTGAACTTGGGTACATTGGTTAAGGTGAAGTTGTCAGGTAATTGATCCTCGACGGGCTCGAACCTTCAGTTGTTTTCTAGGTGGATGTTGTTCCCACGGGCTAGGAGTTTCTCTTCCAAGAGCCTAAGCCTTTTCTCAGTTTCGGTTAATGGTGGAGGGTTATGTGCTCCGGCTTCCTTGTTTTCCAGAATGTCAATACGGGTCTCGACGCGATCTAAAGTGACTTTGAGGGTTGTGAGCAGACTGACTAGCTGAGCAATTGTGAGATATACGTTGTTGTCATCGTTGTTGTTGTTGGACGAAGCTGAAGATAGGGCCATGGTTCTGAGGCCGAAAACGTCTCACGTTACATCTCAATCCGACACGGGTTAACGATTAAACGCAGATGTCACATGGGCGAAAAAGATATCTCAGACTTTACGAGATGAGAGCAACTATGTGTGGCGCCTCGGTGCTGAATCGATTGATGGTGCGACTGTAATACCTCTGATTTCTGAGAATAGGAACTCGGTTGAGTAGGCTGTACGCGACCGATAAAGTCATCGAGTGTTTTGTGGCAGTCTACTGCCAGTGAGCACTTGGTCGAGTATGTGAGACACTCGATCGAGTAGGACGTACTCGGTCGAGTATCTCTGGTACTCGACCGAGTGCCCGGTCTGACAAGTCGTTTTTCCGTGGTTTGATTAGAATGATAAGCGAGTTATATATAAGTTGATAATCACTTAATAATCAGTTTTCTAAACCTAAAACACTTCTCAAATTACTTCTTAATCACTCTAATCACCTAGCAAGCAAGATCTAGTCTTCGGTTGTCGGTTATATTGTAAATATGCTTCCGCTATCTTGTAAATTGTTATGTTGATTGAAACCCTAGATTGGGTTAAGTTGGGGGATTGATTAGTTGATTGTATGGATTGTGATGTAGTATTTTTTGATTATCTTTGTTAGGTGATGGTTTCGTAGAGGAGCGATTCTAGCTTGTCTTTGCGTTGTTTTGGAAATTACGAATAAGGTAGGGTTTTCCTACTCAGTCGTCTGTGTGTTTGATTTATGTTAATTGGAAATATATATTATCTTGATGTGGTTTATAGAGCATGGATTGCTGACATTGTGAGTATTGTTTGCGAAGCCATCGTCGAGAAATGGTTTTCACCCCATGTTCGCCCCTTGTGGTTGCCATTACAAGGGTGATGTGCACATTAATGATATGGGTTCACTCGTTGCGATGAGCGGGGCTTAGGTGACAAGATTGCGGTCTACTACTGGCAGTGTAGGTGCCTACTGCGATGGGTAACCTGGCAGGACTGGCTGCAGTTCAGACGGTTGTACTTGATGGATGAGATTAGCTAATGGAGGATGGTTATTGTTGTTGTTTGTTTCGTAGTCTATGATTATTGAGAAGTTGACTGGCCCTTTCTTTGTGTTGTGAACTTGCGGTGATCCATTGGGGAATGGTGAGCATAATTCTAGCAGGTTTGTTGGTTGAGCTCGTACGGGATGGATGGGAGAATCACCTAGTCTAACTAGCTTCCATTGTTACTTTGTCATTAGTTAACATTTGTTATGGAGTTGTAGCTTTGGTATTACAGTTGGATTTTGATAGTTAATTTTGCAATCGACTAAACCTTATTACTTTATTAATTTGTTCTTTGATGGTCTATTTGGTATGCTTACCTCGGGCAACCGAGATGGTAGCACCTCCATTTACTAAGGTAGGCCTTGGTAAGGCACTTTGGTAAATGGGGGTGTTACAACAACGGTGTTGACTAGACTTTGACCCGAGTTCAACATGATGGTGCGACGCCGTTGAACGAGTCTCGACAGTGACACGACTCATAAGTAAAGACCCATAAGTACGTTTGCTTTTACTCGGTAGACACGAGGCTGAATTGGAGTAGTGGACTGAACTTTTCGAAAATGGAAATTTTCAAAAATACATTCGTTGCTTTATAGACGGCTTTCGGAAAATAGAAATCTTCAAAAACCGGCTAGTTGGGATTGAAAAAGGGTCCTCTTAGGTTTGTTTTCAAAAGACGGTTCGAGATAAAGTTGCGACGGCCTTGAAAATGGTGCGTTGTTTCCAAAGTCAAATTTTCGAAATTCAAAAAGTGCGTGTTTTGAAAATCGAGTTTCGAAAAGATTGAAATTGTCGTGGTCTCGAGAATGGTGCATCATCCTCGGGATTTTAAATTTCCTCGAGAACGACACGTCGTTCTCGGGTTTTGAAAAGGCCATTATGTCGGCGCAACAGTCCATTATGTCGGCGCACAACGGTTTAAAATCCGCATTTTGAAATTGTCACTATGACGGCGTAAAAAGGTGATTTAAAACGGCTTAAAATCCGTGTTTTGAAATCGTCATTGCGACCCGGGTAAAAAGGTGCATTAAAACGATTTAAAATCCGTGTTTTGAAATCGTCATTACGACGGCGTAAAAAGGTGCTTTTTCGCAACGGTCGGCAAAAGACCGAGCTTTGAAATGGCCATTATGACGGCACGAAAGGGTGTTTTGAAAATTTAGAAATGACACGGAAGGACTAATGATCACATAGCACATAAGAACTCACAGTCCATTATATTATGCATAGTGCTGACACGGGTTTTGGCTTAGAAGGGGTGGTTACACACCAAGCAATAAATCCCTGATTTTCGAGAGAGGTGTCAATCCAAACAAAATGTGTAAGTTTGGTGCCCTAGCCTCGTTCAAGTAGGATGTGAATGCTCTTTGACGAAACAGAAATGTGTAATGTCAATGGTATGCATGACGCAATCGGGAGTCGAAACGCGGGGATGAGTAAACACACACCGACGAGACGAGCCAATTGGTCGATAAAGGTTAGGTTGTGGGCCCGGACAAGGAACCCGATTTATGACCGTAATATCAAATGATGCATTTCAACCAAGACCTCGTTTGAGTTTCACCATCTAGGGATCACAAAGGCACAAATGTCCTAGTTTTCCCCAGCGGAGTCGTCAATTTGTGGACGCGGTCCACCCTCACGCCAGCTCGCGATCATACGGCGGTCGAAAGCCACGCTCGGTGGCGTAGGTGAAAAATGGTATCGGTCGGATCTCTTTAGATCGGTCAGTTTTGTCTCAGTGAAGGTCTCAAAACGATGCTAAAGATGTTCGGAGTCTCCACCAAGCAATTATAGGATGCCTTGAAACCGTTCGAATCCACTTTATACCTCGGTCAAACGAATCAAAAGTGGTGCTTAAAATAGGTACTAAAGATAATGACTCGTCCCTCTTTTAGCATCCTATCGCTAGAATGACACTCGTACGCCCTGGGTAAGGCCATCCACTATCCAAAGGTTCTGAATAAGAGGTGAGGGTACGTATTTGGAATCTCTTTAATAGAACACCCAATCTCGCCTGCGGTAGCGGCCTCTACTTATCGATCTTGGTTGGTTAAGTGCAAAAGTTGATAAAATGGGTTTAATGCATGAGTGCGCGCATCCACAAGTTTAAACCTAACATGTGATATTTGCTATGTCGGTTGTTTATCCAAATATCAAGTAGTTGATGTCGAGTTGGATTTTATTGTTGATTTGGATGCAAGAACGGAAATCAAACATCCATTTACCGAGTTAGGTTTATGGTGCTTAACACTATCTATTTGTTTAAAAGAGTGTTTGAAAACATTGAAATGTAAAATATGAACTCGTTAGTCTAATACGTCATGTATTCTGGTTAACCGTAATCGGGATCATCCTAAACAAGTGCTGGAAATGAAACAGAAGCAGCGTTAAAGGCGCGAGTCTATGGGCGATGTAACATGGTCTGCCCAGATTTGAAAACTGGGGAAACAGAAAGGTCCTTGGGGCGCGAGCCATACGGAGGTCCAAGGAGTCCCTCTTGGTTGCTTAAAAGGTTATGAAAACCGTTATGAAAAGGGTGTTGAAACCCACTTTTGTTGAAAATGTCGTCAAGACCGCTTTTGTTGAAAAGGTCGTCAAGACCGTTTTTTTTTTAAAAGTGTAGAACATGACTCGGAATATTCACCATTATGTTGGTGATATTCGTTGTCGGGTTTGAAAATAAAGACGAAAATACATGATATGAATTAGTTATGTTAAGTTCATTGCTTAGTAATTAGTCAAAGTTTATCATCATACTCGGATTAAACCGACATGGTATGAGGAACCAAGRATGATTATGAATATGACTAAAATGTTTGCAAAAATGAAAGAAATAGGAGATGAAAATGTTCGAATCTCGGTAAATTTGTTATTAACCAACGATATCATCATTACACGGGATAAAACCGTCATGGTATAAATAACCAAGGATGATTTCGGTAATGGTCAAAAATATTTATCATAAAAATGATTTGAAATGGTAAGAAAACCGTAAAGGAAGGGATAAAATAACATGTTGAAATGTAAAGGAATGATGAACTCAAACACTTTTAAGTTCTAACCACAGGAGCCCAAAGAGGCGTGAGGTACCTAGTTGTGACTAGGAGCTTTTGCCTCAGGTCAAAACCCGATTTTGACTCAAACAATCCATGTTTTGGATCATGTTATGCATGTTTTATCATGTTAATGTCATAAAAACAGTAAATAAAACATGAAATAAGAGGATTAATTACACCCTTATACTTACATGTTCGGTTGCTTGACGAGAAATTGACAAAGTGTAAAACTTATGAGTCGGAAAGCTCGATTTAAAAAACTGTTTTGTAAATATGGAGTGTTGCTTTGCTTGAGTGTTGGTGTATTTGGCCGAAGTTGTAATTCAAGTGTTTTTAATGCACGATGATAGTACCAAACAATGTGTATGGCTCGTGTTTTCGATCGGTAGGTCGAAAACACGTGTCGGTTTTTTACTTTAAAAGTCGAGGTCTAGAATTTTAAGGGAGAAAGAAGGGTCGGATTCTCACGTGCTGGTAAATGGTGGTGCTTGATGGGTATTTATAGAGAAATGTGTGGTGTTGTGCGTTTTGGGGAAGGTGGCTATGCAGGCCACCCATTGAGGCGCGGGTGCTTTGGCGACACAAGGGGCTGTCTTGCCCCATTCACAAATTTGAAGATTGTGAATTGTTCTACCCTAGGTTTTGTTGGGTATGTTTTATGGTTATTCTTATTGCACCGTGTACAATAAGATGTGGGTGATATTTGGGGTGGGTTTGTTGTGTTTAACTCGTGTTTGAGTCAGGATTTGAATTTTGAGTCAGTTTTGGGTCCGGTGTCAGTTTTGACTCTAATTAGTGTCATTGTGACCCCCTCGTCGTGCATAAAACACTCCAGGTTTAAAAATTTTTTCATTTTCGAAATCGTTTGAGCTTTCCGACGCACTGTTATACAATCTGTCGATCAAACACAGCGATTTTCGAAGCATGTTGTAGTCCGATAATCATCGGGTGTTTGTTGGGGATACCAAGTATCTACAAATTGGTTCTCAGTTACTATGATATAAGGCCAGGCTGGTTCTGCAGACTTGTATCTGGTGTCCTCGGGTTAATTGATGGCGTCCTGTGATGAACCATTTAATATTTCTGATTAAATGGGGAGCAGGTTTATGAGTTGGCTAAGGGAGCTTGGGAAGCGTGCAAGGCATGAGAAGACATGGGCGTAGCTTATCTAGATCACTTAGTTTGACTTATTCATTAGTTATGTCATACTTTATTCATTTACGTTGCATAGTAAACTTGTAACGCTTTATCAGTTAATCTTTGGCTATGTAATAAACCTTTATGGTAATTTTAATTAAGTACTTTGGATTTTGTTTAGCTTTGTAATCACTATCTTAGGAAACTGAGATGTTAACAGTTCTATTTATCTAAGAATGCCTAGTTAAGGCTCTTGGATAAATGGGGGTGTTACAGCCTATTCATATTCATATGTTATATCCTGAGTGTTTATATAATTGAAACTGACGTGTGTGGTTATGTATAAACCGTCACCTTCTTTAGTTGGGGTGGGCTGTGATGAACTATATGATATTTCTGATCATATAGAGAGCAATTTGCAGTATAGGTTTAGACTTGGTGATGAGCGGGACATGGGCCGAGCCACAAGCTTTTGTGTGTGTTAGAGTTGTCACATGTTAGTCGACATAGATTTCTTTAGAAAGGTTGTAGTAATTGGGACTTTGTATATTGTATTCTTCATTTATATAGTTAATTAAATACGTTCTTTAATAAAATGTCGCTTAATTGGAGTTTTGATTCACTGTCTCGGGAAACCGAGATTGTGACATTTCCGATTACCTTGGCCGGGTAAAAGGGGGTGTTACTATGGATATACCCTTTAATTATCTCCCTACTCCCCCATTAACCTTAGCTAAGAGACTACTCACTAATCATCACTGTCAACATACTAATGATATCATTAAACACAACAACTGAGCTGAACATGATAATTAAGCAAAGTAATTAATAAAGGATTTATGAAAGACTAAAAGGGATTAAGGAATTATACCAACTCGAAAGATGAACAAAGGATGAAAAAATGAAAAGAGAAATCCTCGAATGGATGAAGATTTTGTCACCAATTTTTAATAAACCTAATAGATTCTAAGAATAAAGAAAGATTAATTATTGAATTTAGAAGTAATTATGGAAATATTACAATAATTAAAAGTTTAATTAAGCTAATTAGGAAACTTGATCTATGATTAGGGTTGCTAAATGGGACTCTCCCTCTTAATGATACAAGAGAGGTATTTATACTAATACAAGATTAGGGTTTGATTAGAGACTAACGGCATTGACGAATAGGCGGTGACTCGTCGCCTCACTCGAGCCCATGCAGAACTCGGGCGAGTTCTCAGTTGTAAAATAAATCCAGGCCTAGAACTCGGGCGAGTTCTGCTCTTGCCTCGCTCGAGCGAGTTCTCCCTACTCAATGCCTATGTTTTCTTAGCTGCCCCTAAGTTTGTGGGAGCTAGCTTCGAATCGTTCAAAATCTTTTTTTATTGATCTACACTTTGGTCTTGTTTTCGCTTCATGCTTGGTCATTAGAACCGTCCATTTAGCTCCTAACAGCTCCTTGAATGCGCAATTTTCGATCGTTTTGCTTCATTCCCTACAAAAGGCATAAAATCTTATAGAATAACAAATAGGAAGCTAAAGACGCCAAATGACTCTAATTAGTGCAAACAGCATGTGAAACGAGACTAGTTAAAGGGTTATAAGACTTAAATTAGAACCGCATCAAATATAATGATCAAAAGTGTACTACGATGAGTAAATGCGTATTGTGAAAATTAGCAAAACTCGCTTGACAAAACGAGTGATGTTGCTCTTCGTCGCATGCAAGCAACCACGATTCCATCATACAACGTTTTAAGTCGTTGTTCGGTCGTCCCACAAGGATCCCCACTATGAGCAACTTTCTCTGAATTAGGAAGTACAGACACTTCTATCATCTAACGTGTTCGTGTCAGATACTGACACTCCCCCGATACACGAAAATATGTGTCTGATACATAGCAAACTGTGTAATTTTTTATTAGTATTTTTAAAGTTTGGCCACTTCAATCTCTGCATATAATATCCTAATATAGATATTATATGATGCATTTTAAAGTCCTTTCATGATAAAACTATAATTATCTTTTGCATAAATGACATGTTTTTTGTATATGTTCGAATACGGTTCTTATTAATCAAACTGTCAGGTTTTAATTAATTAGCATATATAGTATATAATTTGAATTTTTATTTAAAATTTAATAAAAAATATCTTTACAAAAATAAATTGTTCTTTTATAACTAAAACATTCTCCGCCTGATTCTTTGCAATTGCCCCATTTCACTAAATAGTCCTCACAAATCTTATAAACCAGGCAATTCAAATAGATCGAAGACAGAAGTTTTCTCTATAAATAGGGGCTTGGCTAGGGGTTACGGGTTACCCTTCCTTACCAAGATCAGCTCGAATGGAGGCTAAAGTATAGAGGATTAAAGTTGCAGACGAAAATTATTATTAGTGCTTTCATCAATTCATGTAAGTACCACATATGGAGACAGAGGAACCAGAGCATGATTGAGATACAATTGCTTCGATCGCACAAACTTGCTAACCAAATTATTGAGGAACTGAAAAAATGAATCTATAATGTCAATTTTTAAGCTAGTCAAGGACAAAGAAACTACTTTCATTCTTCCAATTACTGGGAGAATGATCTAGATGATAGCATTGGCGGATTGAGTGGAGAATCTGGAGATAATAATGAGGCGATTTGTCAGTAGGAAGAAGTAGCGATTTTTTAGGGTTTGTAGAATGGCCTGAATTTATTTGATGTGGGTCATTTTACTTTGGACTAATTGTCTAAACAAAACAATCGAGTTTGTGTTTGGATATTTTGGGATCATTTGCTTTGGCCCAATATATTTTGTATGGTTTCCATTCTATTTCTAATACAATTTCTTACCTTTTACCAAAAAAAAAATTAGAGGCAATACTATATTTTATCAAATTTAGAAGGGTGGTACTCGTTCATGTACAAGTTTTACTCTTTTATGGACGTAAATGACCATAATACCCCTTTTATTTTAATGATTTCGTTTTAATACCCTTCTTTCAGTCTCTCTCTTCTTCATTTACTCTTTTCTCACTCTAACTACCACCATCCAATCACCACCCGTCAGCCACCATCCATCACCCTCACCGCCGCCTTTCTTGCGCCACCGGCTGGTGTAACACCCCGATTATCCGGCCAAGATAATCGAAGCATTACCGTCTTGGTTGCCCGAGGTAGTGTTTCAAAACTCCAATAAAGAACACTTTATTAATAATATAAATTTAATTATTACAAATATCATGAATAACAATTACAACTCATCTACTACGACCTCTAACTCATGTCCACTAACTCGACTCCAATCTCGAAGCGCGGCCACAAAACCCGAATGCATCACAAAACCTTCAATCAACCTGCTCCCCATATGATCG
>VHZZ01003689.1:64460-77795 GCA_009801015.1 Silene noctiflora
TTTGTCAATTCATGTGAATTTTATACGGGAGTTGGATTCCCATGAGTTGCAAATTAACACAGGAATTCAACACCTGCATGAACCAAACGAGGCCTAAATTTAATTGTATGGTGGGGTAGTGTGTTTGTGTGGTTCAAATTTAATTATATGGTGAGGTATTGTGTTTCGTTAATCTTTGTGTCAAAATGAAAGAGAAGGTTATCCAGAATAGGAGGGAGTACCAAATTTGGAAGGGTATTAAATGCTTAAAAACAGCCCAATGAGTTGTATTTGTCATTACCCTTTTATTTTTGTATAGCCTAGTTACATGGCTTCGTAAAGGTATTATACTAACAAGCTACACTTCATTAATTTCATCTTCAATGATAGAGAGTTTCTAGAACGTTGATACCCGTATAATTTACTTAATGTTCTCCTTTGTTTAATATATGTGAGCAGTATTATAATAAAGGGGAACGTTAGGCCGAATATTATAATAAAGGGGAACGTTAGGCCGAATAGAAGGGAGTAATATCTTTTTGACAAAATTGACAAAAGTCATTCACCCGTTTTATTCCTTATGCTTAATTTATATTTTAATATGAGGTAGTACATATAATAAAGGGTGAAATCCCCGTAATTAGCAAAGAAAACCAAAGTCCAAATCTGGGTTTTGACTGGTGCCCAGAAAATAGTTATACACTTATACTGTACTGCGTTTATGTAAGACCAGCTTTGAGTTTGAGATAGGCAAAGTGGCCGCAGATTTAATGCTTCTCTTTATCTTTTTGTCAGAATTATTACGTTTTTTTTCTCCCCCACCATCTCCCTTCCTTCCTTGTTTTCCATCTTTTTTTACATTTACTTATGCCATTTGTGATATTGCATTGCTGCATGAAACCTGTACACAGTACAATTATATAAAGGAACCCAATATACACGTACACAAATCCTCAAATAACACCATTATACGGCATACAAGTATACAACCGTCTATAATTGAAGTGTTAATATCACCGACTGTAATGGATAAAAAATAACAATAAAATAAAATCACAAATTCTTGACTAAAACATGGTAATTTATATTAAACTTAAAACAGATTAAATATGATAGATATAACAAAAGTAAATTGTCAAAGGATTAAGAAAAAGACAAAGTTGATCTGTCATGTAACGGAGTGACAGAGATAATATGACAATTTATGAGAAAATGTAATAATTCACAAATTCTTATTTATTCAATAATGGTAACATTTTAAGTTTTAGTATAAAAATGGTCACATTTGTTTTGTCGGTTATATAATTTTTTCCGTTTTAATGATGGGATAAAATACTGGTATAGGGAGTAGTCCTATATTTCACTTGTATATATAGTCACGGCCTCCAAGACACATGAAGTAAAGGGAGAGAGAGTGAGAGTGTGAAAAGGAAGAGAGTGTGAGTGAGTAGAGTCTAATAGTGAGGTCAGATTGAGTCTCTACTCACATAATCACATTCACCGCGCAACAGTGCGCAACCACAACAACCTCCTCCTATATTCTCTCTTTCTCTCTACATTTTCAACTAACAGACTTGAAGATAGATTGTGGGGGGGAGTCTGTAAATCTATAGTAAAGATGAAATCTTTGTTGTTGTTTTGGGTGTTACTCTTGTTTTTAAATGTGGATTTGATGCAATGTAGTGTGAGTTATGATAGAAAATCTCTTCTAATTGATGGCCAAAGAAGAATTATTATCTCTGGTTCTATACATTACCCCAGAAGTACTCCTGAGGTACTACATTTTCTTATTCATTTCTCACCTTTATGTCTTCAACCTTGTCGCTGCTACTGTCTTTTTTTTTTTTTTGGGATTTATTTATTAATATGTTATGTAGATGTGGGAAGATCTGATAAGGAAGGCAAAACAAGGAGGGCTTGATGCTATTGACACCTATGTCTTTTGGAATGTTCATGAGCCTTCTCCTGGCAATGTAACACTTTTTTTTTAATCACTTAGGCTTTTTTTTCCTAGTTATTAACTTAATTTTACCATGCCTTTGATGATGTTTTTTTTTTTTTACAACGAAGGGGTCGAAAGAACCATCATCCCCAAAAAAAGTGTTGGTTTGGATTGATTTATAACTCTGTTTGTAAATTATTCTTGTTTACAAGATTTTGCATTTTTTAAATGATGTGATTTGACCACCTATTATTTATATTTTATAGTACGGAGTACTAATTTGGATCTATATGTGTAATGTGTGTATGTGTTTTCAGTATAATTTTCAAGGAAGAAATGATCTGGTTAGATTCTTAAAGATTGTTCACAAAGCCGGCTTATATGCTCACCTTAGACTTGGACCTTATGTTTGTGCTGAGTGGAATTTTGGGTATTCATACCACTTTCTCTCTTTCCTTTCTTTTATATTAATTAATATTAATAAATTGGTGTGGTACTTAATTATACCGAGTATATCGCAAATTCTCGTTCCAGACGGCTGAACACATCTGAAATTAAGATGGATAAAGTGTGACCATTGTACGGCAAAATGTAAACGTTAAAAAGTTACCACCATTTTATTGTTAGAAATTGAAAATTCTAGTTATAATTTTTTTATCATTAAATGGTTACTTTTTATTATAAAATGGACACATTGTTCTCGTCATGGAGATTAACTGGTTTACAGTGAAATTCCAAGGAGTAAGACATTAGGTGAAAGTAGGTCAGTTATTAATGAGTATTCTGATTTGTGATTGAGCTTTTGTGTTGTGATTTTGTAGTGGGTTTCCTGTTTGGCTAAAGTATGTTCCAGGCATCAGCTTTAGAACTGACAATGAACCTTTCAAGGTCTGGTACTCTGATTTTGAACAGTTCACTACCGACATACGGATCCTGTATGATAATTTATCAGTTGTACAACGATTAACATTTTATATAATTGTTTGAAACGTGTACCGTTACTGTACAGAGAGCAATGCAAGGATTCACTGAGAAGATAGTGAGCTTGCTCAAGAGCCATAACCTGTATCAGTCTCAGGGTGGACCGATTATTCTGTCTCAGGTGAAAATCCAGAACCATTCCAATTGCAATGGAGTTAGGTGGCAGACACTGGGGAATCCAGAAAGTTTTCTTTCTGGGGTCCTTGTAAAATTCGATGTTTATTGTTATACAAATTAGAATTGGGTTTAGAAAGAAAATGCGCGAACTGAACAAAAATCATTAGCGTTGTGCTATTTCGAGATCCCAGATGCTACAAAATGCATCAATCCCTCAAATGTCATTATTAGTATAAAAGATTGTAGCTACTCTGTACTTTTTAAGAGAAATGAATCTACCTAAACTATGGTTTTGGATCCTTGTGCAAGATTGAGAATGAGTATGGGAATCTAAGAACACATTTTGGCCAAGAGGGATATAATTATATGAGCTGGGCTGCTAAGATGGCAGTCAGTATGCAGACAGGTGTTCCGTGGACTATGTGCAAGGACGTATCAACTCCTGATCCACTGGTAAGGGCCTTCTTACATCATGGATACCAGATTCTTAGTTTAATTAAGCATCATATTCTAGTTGCATTCATCATTATCATGACCCAGGGGACTTCTACTCCTAGCCCGGGTCCCCCTGTCCGACACATGGTAATCGGACAAGAAGTACTGGCACTGGAGCTCTTCATTTTATACAGAAACATGTGGATAATTCATATAGAATATTTGAGCTTGAAACTTAGACACACATCCCTATCGGACACTTGTAGCACGAGTCTGAGTAACATCGCCCATTAGAGGGAAATAGGAGTGTATGAGATGTCTATTTGCCATTTTAATTTACAGCCATTTGCATTCTAGTTTATATTGCTGCAGAACATACCGTGCATGGTGGAATTACTACTAGTATAAAAAAAAATGTTTTCCAAATTCTCATGTATGTTCTTGACGACAGATTAACACCTGCAATGGCTTCTACTGTCATCAATTTACGCCCAATAGACCATATAAGCCAAAACTGTGGACAGAGGCTTGGAGTGGCTGGKACTGTTCTTTCCATGTAATTTTGATTGTTTCATCAGGCCATTTCCACGCTTATAAATTTGAAAGAGTCGCTCACACTAGAACTGATAAATCTGAGCAGGTTCAGTGAGTTTGGTAAGTCTAGCTCACAAAGACCAGTACAAGATTTGGCTTTTGCAGTCGTACGTTTCATACAAACAGGAGGATCCTTGGTGAACTACTATATGGTACGTTAGCACAGTGCGGTTCCATCTACCTTATCTTTTGGGATTTACATTTCTAACATCTACCATGTGAAACAGTACCATGGTGGGACAAACTTTGGACGAACTGCTGGGGGTCCGTTCATAACTACCAGCTATGACTATGATGCTCCTATTGATGAATATGGTAAAAAAACAGTATTGTTTGATTTTGTTAATTGCACTGTGTTACTGTGACTCTTCTTTTTTCTCATGTTCCTGTGTTCGATACTCGACAATTGGACATGGGTAAAACACTTGAGACACTTCATTTTAAGCCAAAAATATGGTATGTGTATTAGATACTTCTATCAAAGTCTAAATAACATAGAAATCGAAGGGTTTAGGAGGGTTATGCACCACTGAGTTGCAGTGAAAGAAGGGGAACAGTTTTAACTAATTTCTTTGAATTCCTGCTCACAGGCTTGATAAGGCAGGCAAAGTACGGTCACTTGAAGGAGCTTCACAAAGCTATTAAGCTATGTGAACCGTCTTTAGTTGCAGCTGATCCTATTGTTACTGAATTGGGGCCGAAACAGCAGGTATTCCATCTCCTGATACACTATCTAGAGTATCTACCTCACTTCTTAGACATCATTCACTTGTGGCATCACTGACTAACTTGAATCTCTGTCTTATTTAGGCCCATGTATTCTATCCAGAGAAGGGAAGTTGCGCAGCCTTTCTTGCCAACTATGAAACCGAGTCTGGCGTGAAAGTTCTGTTCAATAATAAGCACTATAACTTGCCTCCTTGGTCCATCAGCATCCTACCTGACTGCAAAAATGTCGCATTCAACACTGCTAAAGTATGTTTCTGGGGGCTCCTTGCGTCATATTTAAAGGCTGAACTTAACAAATGAAATTACTTGATTCTCTATTCTGAGATTTTAATGGTTTGACTATACTGTTGATTATGATAAAAGGTGGGGGAGCAAACTTCGCATATGGAAATGATGGCAAGCAACGCCAAAATATATTCATGGGAAAGTTATAATGAAGATGTATCAGCTGGTGATGATGGCTCGACTATGTCTGCTTTCGGTTTGCTGGAGCAGTTAAATGTCACTAGGGATAGTACAGACTATCTTTGGTACAAAACTAGGTAAGCATTGTTTGATTACCTTATTTGTGTTTATAAAACCCCAAGTATTGTATGAGAGTGTCTCGCTGCACATAAATGTTTCATTTTCTCGTGAAATTATGTGTGATAAGACTGGCCTCACCTTGAGATAGTCTCGTACCAGAAGTTGTGTTGATAAAAATAGTATGCCATCCGAGAAATTTTGCAAGCCTGAATCATCACTATAGACGTCAGTGTGATTGTAGAAGTGACTTGTTTTTCCATGGTGCTTCTACAGTGTTGATGTTAATCCATCAGACTCTTCCCTCCACGGTGGGGAACAACCCACGCTCGTCGTGCAATCTACTGGACATGCTGTTCACGTCTTTATAAACGGGCAGCTTATTGGTACTCCCTTAGTCTCATCCATTTTTGTTTTTGGAACAGTTTTTTTTATGCAAGCACATACAAGTGGGTTAAAGGTAAGTACTAACGGGTCGATTTGACACATTTGTATAACTCAGAAAAAAAATTCAGGGTAGATCAGTCTTTTTACCACAAAAAAACTTAACTAAACAGGTAATGTAAACTTTGTTAGTTGAGGCGGACCAATAAAGAAATTTTTAAACAAATGGGTGAGACGAAAGGAGTATAAGATACTATAAGTCACAAGTTCTTTGCACTTTCGTATAAAAATGATTTATTTTCTGATCCAATGATTGGTAACCTTTCAGGATCTGCCTTTGGGGACCGAAAGTCTAGAAGATTCACCTTCCGCAAAAAAGTGAATCTACAGCCAGGAACAAACAAATTCGCGCTACTGAGTATAGCAGTTGGTTTACCAGTAAGCATTCCCCCGGTTTTCTGCATTTGTACTGAATATCTTTGTTTATTTGATTCTCACTATTTCTAAATTTGATTCTGAAGAATGTGGGAGGACATTTTGAGACATGGAACACAGGAATTTTGGGTCCAGTGGTACTGGAAGGTCTTGATAAAGGCAAACTAGACTTGTCTTGGGAGAGATGGACCTATCAGGTGAGCATATATTAAACCAGTTACTACATTCTACTCTTATTTGTTTCACTAACAAACGGAATTCCCGGATAATGTGAACTTCTTTCTTACAGGTTGGTCTGAAGGGAGAGTCGATGAATCTTGCATCACCAAACGGTATATCCATGGTGGACTGGATGGACAGTAAAATAGCCATACAAAAAGGGGAACCACTTATGTGGCATAAGGTATTGGGAAATTACCAGAATTTACGTTAAACCTTCTTACAATAGCGTTGTTGGTGAGCTTATGAAATTTCAAGTTGAAAACTGACCCAAAACTATTAGGAACATCCATTTTTATTTTTGGCTACTTGGAGAATTGCAGGCTTACTTTGATGCACCAGAAGGAAATGAGCCGCTAGCTGTGGACATGCACAGCATGGGTAAGGGCCAGGTTTGGATAAATGGCATAAGTATTGGTAGATACTGGACAACAATTGCCCAAGGAGAATGCAACGGATGCAGCTATTCTGGGAGATTTCAACCTCCCAAGTGTCAAGTTGGATGCGGCAAGCCGTCTCAAAGATGGTAAGTTGGTTAATCCTCTGTCTCATCATAAAACAAAATAAGATGGAAACACTGGTCAATCTTGTATAATCTTATCCTGCGACCATCTCATGAGAATTTAACCTCACCTTTATTTTGCAAGACTCTGCAAATGTGAGGGTAATTTTATGGTTCGAATCTCGTATAATCTTATCGTGAGACCATCTTATATGAGAATTTAACCTCACCTTTATTTTTCAAGACTCTGCAGATGTGAGGGTAATTTTATGGTTCAACCTTATGATACAAGTATCATGATTATAAATTGTGATTGTAAAGTGATCTAGTTATTAACGGAATTGCAACATTTTTTTTGATCCAGGTACCATGTGCCTCGGTCATGGTTAAAACCTACGAAAAATCTGCTTGTTGTATTTGAGGAAATAGGCGGAGATCCAACCAAAATCTCTGTAGTGAAAAGATCATTGAGCACGGTTTGTGCTCAAATCTCAGAATACCATCCAAACATCAAGAGCTGGCAGATTGAAACTGCTGAAAGCTATGGCAGCACACAAGAATTCCACACCACACCCAAGCTCCGCTTACGTTGTGCACCCGATCAGTACATCTCTTCCATCTCATTTGCTAGCTTTGGAACTCCTCTTGGAACTTGCGGCACATTTGAGCAAGGAACTTGTCATGCTCCCACCTCTTATTCTGTCTTACAAAAGGTACAAAATCACAGCTCCTTTTTCCTTTCTTGTAAGAATGATACTGTAGTAATACGATTGTCTTTTTCACCTAAACCTGCAAAGAACCCACCACACTTGATCCCAATATACGGATGAAACCCCGAATAAATTAAGTGAAAGATGGATGGCGGGTCTGATCGGATTCAGGTACCCCCCCCCCCCCCCCCCCCCCCMCCATCTTACGCAGCCTGAACCTGACCCATTGATATCCCTATGTATAAAGTATAAACCACTTTACTCAGACGAGTGATTTTTATTGTGTGTTTCCTACAGAGGTGCATAGGAAAGCAAACTTGTGCAGTGGCCATTACAAACAGCAATTTTGGGCGAGACCCTTGTCCAAATGTGCTTAAGCGACTCTCAGTTCAAGCCGTCTGTTCTTTCTCGACATCAACTATGTCAGCTAACCAAACAAATCTACACAATTGATTACAAATGTCGATAAATTGTAACTTCAACCAAATGAGCTAGAGAAAAAAGACGAGGAGACAATCTCAAGTGTAATTTTAATAGGTAGGTCACAATCATAGCTACCTGAATCTGAAGCATAGTTTTATTAGTCAGATTATAGATAACAGTTTGCTTGGGTTTGTGTAAAGTAATAGTTTTGTTTTAGGGTTAGTATGTTTGTTGAAAGGTTTCATTCATAGTCCCACGACAATTCCGTGGTTCAGGAATCCGATCCCCTAGCCTTTAAACAAAGGCTAGGTGCTCTTTTAGTGTTAAAGACTCGAGTGTGTTTTTTCATTTGTTTGTATCAAGGAGAAGTAAAAATCTCTATACTATGCTCAAAGTATTGTCTACAAAGGGCATTTGGAAGACCAAGTGTTCATTGCATTATAATTAACTTGGTTTTTTCTTTAGCTTTGGTTTATAAAATTGATAATTTATTTAGGTTCACTCGTTTTTCCCCACCCATTTGCTGATAAATTATGAAGTAACAACTCGAGGGTAATCTGAATACTCGTGTTTTTTATAAACCGACAAGTATTTCCCATTGCACGCTAACCTCATTAAACACAGATGTGAAAATGTATGACCACAGCACAAGTTCGAAAACATATGTGCATGTTTGGCTCAAACTTCAAGCAATTCGAATGAACAAGCCTAAAACACAAATCCAACACAACAATACAGATATTTACGTCTGGGTTTTAAGGTTTTAGATTTTCACAGCTGGATCAAACCCTTGAAACAATAAGAGCCAAAGATAAACCAACCAACTAAAAGAACAAGAAGCATGGCCCAAAATTGCAGGAAAGTCCAACCTCCGAGGAAAAGACCTAGAGGAAATACGATAACAAAGGGCAGGTAAGATTTCACCATGGAAGCTCTGTCTACCCACCGGCCCTTCAGAAGTATCAGCACAGCGAGGCTCACAACATTCCATCTGCCGCCACCAAAACCCAGGCGGTTAAGATTGTTCGCGACAAAAGAGTGGCAATTGCAGGTCAACAGACTGTAAGAACGGTGTTGGAATTCCAGCAAGCTTTTATGAAGTCCATCATCCCAACTCAAAATCTCCTCTTCAGATACACAAGAATTTTGTTGTTCTCCATTTCTACGAGAAGCCATGAACGTAATTGCACGGCATAGCTGAAGACAAGTTAAAAATCAGTACTCCCTCTGACAAATTTGGTTACGGCACATTCCTACATGTCTAGTCGTAGCATTTTGTCAGGCTCCCCTATTTACAAAAGTTTTTGAGGATGAAAAAGACTATTTTGCCCCCCATGGTTGTGGACCCCGCTATATTACACACTAACTACCCATCATGAATTCGTCTACCACTTAGAAGACATGCATAAAAAATCGATCCAAAAGCAAAGGTAAGCAAATGAAAGAGACACAGGGAATATAATCTAAGCAGCAGGCAACACATTACAGGAGGGAGGATAGACGAAGGGAAAGATACAGGAAAAATAATACGACTGACAACATGAGCATACCTTTTCATCTATTTGAAGGTATCGAGTTGCTGAACCGAAGGCAAAGTTATCTACACAAACAAAGTTCGGTCCTGCAAAGTCTAAAATGACGCCATCTTCTCTACATATACCAATATGGCCAATGAAAGGAATCAACCATGAAAGAACAGGGAGCGGCGTCCAAACAATGCAGAATGGAAATCGTGCTCTTTTGGGATCAATTTGCATCATTTCTGCAGAACTGTCACTGATCATTGACTGCTGCTCTGAATCCACATTTGTTGCCATCGATAAAAACTGAGGAAGATAGCATAACTTTTCAACAAACCTTCGACAAAGTACTAAGAAGAATAATTGCACAGAAACAAGACCAGTAGCCACGAGGAAATCCAGTCATCTATTCAGCCCTGTAATACTTCGACTATTCATTTTATTGGTCATACTCGTGCCGGAAATGACACTCAGGAGATGCGTATGAGATCTTTGCTCATCACGTAGCAATCCAACCATTCTCCTAGCTGAGAAGGATGGAGAAGTCGTGGATAAAAGTGGAGGAGACGGGTATGTTCAGACGGTCTCCCAAAGTCCAACCTGGTTATCCTCACCGTGACTAAGTTGGAAATTAAGGTCCAAGTTGGAAGTCCCAACATCCAACTGGGTGACTCAAATGTTATTGGAAATGCTCGTGTGCTCTTTACAATGGTGTTATTACAAATCATAAGGGTCACGGGAATTGTAGTATTGACAACAATTAAGAGGACATGCATTGTAGTGATTAGTGAGCCAAGCCTCGCGTATAGATAGACGTGGATGGCAGTAAGCCAAAGTGTGCAAGAGCAATTCAGTAACAATTCGAGTGCAAGTATCCAATTGAATAGAAAAGGTGAGATCAACTGTTTGTTGAGGGTGCTTATTTGAGAGAAATTTAGAGTTTTCGACATCCTCAAAAAAAGAGTAAGAGGGTGTTACAAATTGACTAAGAGTGACAAACATGAGAGGTGGTTTGTCTGATTACTCAAAGGAGGTCCATCTCCAGGCGGTTCAAGCTACAGCACTTATATAGTGACACCATAAAGGAGTCATCATCAATAGGTACACTCGAGAGTTCTTTGGCATAGTGAAACACCATTGACTATATATATATAGTTATACACTTGTTGATCTGGTGGTGGTGGTGGTTGTAATCCAGAATATTGGATCTTTTACTAGTGGATTGATTTGCTAAGTAAGGCTATGGCTTTCTCCTTATTGAGAAGGAATTTCTACTTAAAATTGTAGCGCCTTCTTTTTTGAATTTAGTTACTTTGTAGGGTGTTTTTTTCCTATTGCCATGGGAGTGATTCTTCCTAACCGAGTTTAAAGGATGCTTCCCCCATGAAGCGTATAACATGATTTTATACGATATTCAGCCTCATGTCTAAAAAATCTCTCCATTTTAATCTAAGTAACATAACTCGGGCCATAATACTACTGTACGGAAGGTTTGTATCCTAGGATAAGGAGTTCATGACAAAATTAATGTTTTATTTTATCCTACAACAAAACACATGCATCAAATAAGGACATACATCAAGGCTCCATATATAATCCCGAACCACGATGGAGCGTTCTAGAGTTGAATCACATATTAGAGGTCAGCCTTAATTTAAGAACCAAGTTTGACCAAGAAAGACAGCACCCTGGAAATAGCCTATGTTATTGCAAAGGGAAAGGCAGCTAACCCCTGATCACCTACTCTGGTTGGAGCGAGAGGCTGTTTAAAGTCAGTAAGGTAACGATTTTGAAGAAGGATCTTTTTCTATCGATACGAAATCAGTACCAAGATTAAGTCTTTATTTCATAGTTTCAATCAATAACAATATACTACTATAAGAGACAAATGAATGAGATGGTTTTAGAAGCAAGGGCAAGATTGCAGCAAATAGTGAAAAAGCGTAATGAGCAAACGGGCGGATACCCAAACGCTTGTCGATGTAAGAATGTAAGAATTATTGAGTAGTTAATTAGGCAACAAGGTAAGAAACCTTAAGGAATGAGATCAAGCCATGAGTTTTACAACAACAAGACAAACAAGGTTGATTAGGGCATCCACAGTATACAAGTCCTATCAAGCATGAATTGAAACAACATGTAAGAATTAATCAAGATAGTTAATTAGGGCAAGAAAGTTTAAAGGAATGAGATGAGCAATGAGTCAGGTACTCAGGTGGGTTTAACAACAAGAAGATAAACAAGGTTGATGAGTCCTATCAAGCATGAATATGAATGAACCAATAGAATCGAAACCCTAGAAACCCTAAACAAAAGGGATAATTAATGGATACAATTGTAGAGAAAAGTAAAAATGTTGATTGATGATGAGGAGGAGGAGGAGAAGAGGGAAATGTACGTACCTCCTGTGATTGTTTTCACCAACTATGTTTGAATTCAATTTCAATTTCAATTTCAATTTCAATTTATGCACAATTTTGAATGTGTTAAGAGTATTTGTGAGATCCGCATTGCCCCAAACTTGCAAATACATTTTATGGGGTCTTTGGTTGACCACTTCACTCCGTCATACTCAGACACACCAACTGTAAGTAAAGGGTAATTTAGTTACTAGCCTACTGTATTTATTTAGATTTTATTTGACCTGACCTGATCCGATCCAACACATTTTTTAAGCGTCAAAAACACGTAAAACTTGACCCGTGACTAGTGGCGTGGCCACATACAAGCTAAGCTAGAGGGATCATGAAACCCCACAACTTTCTAACAACTGACGCTTTTTATCATCAAAATTTGTCTGATTTGAAATTTTTATGTCTTTACGACCCCATGATAAAAGAAACGAACAACAATTACATTAAAATAACTCCACTCGTAAACGTTTCTGGCTACGCCCCTGCCCGTGACTCGATTAACCCCAACCTCGACTCGTTTGACAAAATAGTTCAAAGATACATCAAGAATATTATTAAAATTTTAATATTATTTTTGAAATACTCCCTCTGATTCTCTATGATATTTCATATTTTTTTAGAACATAAATTTAGTGGTGTGACAATATGTGGAGAAAAATAAAAATAAAATTAGGAGAAAGTGTGAGTTAACAAGTTATAACAACCACACATGATAGACAAATAAGGAAATAAAACATCTTTGTAAATTTTTCATTTAGAAAATATGGAACATCTTTGAGACGTGGAGTGACTGATAAATAGAACAATAATTATATTAATAATTTTAATCAAAAAATAGTTTAAAAATCAATTTTATATAGCTTTTATATCATTTAATAATAAAAATATTATTAAAATAATTTTATTTTTAAATGTTTTAGTATGAGTACAATAAGTAATAAATATAATTATATGCTTAATATTAAATATAATTTAATTTAAAAAGTATGGTTTTTGGGCTTAAAATGGTTAAAAAAAAGACGGCATAAGCTTTTTTTTACTCTATTATAAGCCTAACTCGATCTGGGTCTTACCCATATGCGACCCGGCCCGTATTCTAACCCCGCCCAGACCCGACCCGTGTGACATTGTAATACCCCGTATTTTATAATTATATATTTTATATTGTTTTACGAATTATGTTACCAGGCGGAATAATAAAATAATAATGATAATAATAATAATACATAATACGCGCGCGTGTGTATATATAATATATATATATATATATATATATATATATATATAGAGAGAGAGAGAGAGAGAGAGAGAGAGAGAGAGATAAGTTCATGTAAGTCCTTCATATTATTTGAGTCCATAAGTCCTAATTAGAGCCATTGGATCATGCATGGTGGATGGTTGAGATTGAAAGCAAAAAACACACTTAACA
>VHZZ01003692.1:85262-98562 GCA_009801015.1 Silene noctiflora
TTAGTGACGTGGACCCATTTACGGTAAATAGTTTCAAACCCGCCCCATTTTGTTAAATAGTTTGGGTTTCGGGCCCATTTAAGCAAAAACTTCTTATTCGATCATGTCATAAGATTAACTTACCTTACATTGGTACTGCGTCTAACTGATATTTTTTTTCATATGGGTCATGTTGTCTAATAGTCTAAAAGGTCTAGTTAGAATTAGTATTTGCATCTAGTTTGTGCATTAGCTAGTCTCATCCACTAAATAATTAGGTGCATCTTAAAAAATCTAACACATAGATGTCGCATGCATTCCATATAATTACATAGTCATATCACAATGAGTCGGAGGAAAATTAGGAGTTTGCATTCTCATTCTCATTCTCATTCTCATTCTCATCTTGCTACAATTCATCTCGTATGAAATAGGGGTAATCATCTATATTAGTTCAAATTCCGTACATAGGGAAGTTAGCATGTATCGGTTATTTACAGAATAGTTGCACGTAGCCATGTATCACAATTAGACATCATTTGCATTAACATTAGCATTGCACATATAGTCTTCAAATTTTCTTTCCTTTTCAAAAAAAAAATTCGTACAAAAAAGCGGGTCTTATTTTAATTTTGCCTTTAAAAAAAAATTCTTTTAAAATTTTTGGGCTTTCTTCTTTATATTTTCTTTTCTTTCTTAAAAAGAAAGTGTAGATACCCGTATCCGTCGATATTGGAATATACAGAAATCCCGTCCAACGCCCGATGATGATAGGACACATGTATACTTACACTGTTCATTATGGATTTCGTTTTGCGATGCGAAACGTATTTTATATGACGATTGCATACTTTAAATGAAATTTAAATTGTTTATTTTATTTTGAGATAAATGAAATTTATTTCTTTGATTTGTAAGTTTTTTATAATTTATTTGAAAAATAAGTTATTCTTAATTTAAATGAAATTTAAATTATTTGTTTGTTTTTAAAGTAAACGAAGTTTATTTCATTAGTTTACCTTTATAAAACTTTTTAATTTATTTGAAAACTAAATTATTTTTAAAGTTTTATTTTCATTTGAAAAATGAAACGCGGTGACGATATCGTCTTCTATTTAATTTGAAAAGTTGAGTTTAAAACGGAGCTTGTGTTTGAGTTTTAAGACGGTTTTAAAACCCGTTTTTTGTTCAAGTTTAAGCATGAATAACAAAGCGATTGAGACGGATTTGAGATGGCACACTACCCAACCCCGAGGTCAGGAGTTCGAACCCCCATACACACAAACCTCCCCCCTCTTTTTCCTTCCCAGCCACGACCAAACCCGACATTCGGCTCCTCTGTTTTTTCGAGCCAAACCCGACCCANCGACCAAACCCGACATTCGGCTCCTCTGTTTTTTCGAGCCAAACCCGACCCACAAACACCACCCATTACCACCCCTTCACCTAGCCCACTACCCACCACCCATACTAGCCCAAAAAACCGCCCAAACCCGCTTAAAAACCGACCCGAATACCTGCCCCAGCACCCTGTTTTGTCGCGTTAAAACAGGGCATCCAAGCTTCGTTTTTCGATCCCATTGCAACCCAACTCCCATTACCTCGCTTACCTAGCTTAATCCCCAAGAAAATAAGATATTTTGGCTCATCCAAATAGCTCACCATATCTTCCATAACAACCGAAATCATATCCCTTCTTTATCCTTTCCAAAATGAACAAATATTTGATTCACACACAATATTCCTTCCATACACGTTTTAAGCAAGATATTTAGCCTCCTATAAACCATATACAAACAACCCTAGACCAAAGGGAGAAGGAAAGAGGAAAAACATCTCATATTTCCGTCACACTTAAAAAAAAAACACGAAAAAAAGGCATCCTTCGAACGGGATCGGTTCTTGCTTGTTTTCAATCGTTTTAGAGTCTTTTTCGTTCTGGTTTTTTGTGTTAATTCCAAAATTTGGATTACCAGGATTCTAAAACTTCTTTTAAAATAAATTTTCGTTGATAAAGGAAGTCGTAATCACCATTTGAATATCGCTGCACAATACGATCTATATCGTGCATGCCTGGCAGCGTGTTTTGGTGCTCGTTTTTCATTATTTTTAAGTCGCTTTTGGTTTCGTTTCTTATTACATTATTGAAGTACGAAGTACAAGGATTCCAAAACATCCTTCAGATTTAATTTTGATTGAGAAACGAAGTCAGAAACTTTGTCTTAAGACCGTTGCACGAAGTGCTTTGTTTTAACAAAAGTGTGTGATAAATTGTTTCAAAAATTGTTTTACAATCGTCTAAGACGCGCCTTCTATCATCGCTTGCATACGGAATCCGAATAGTTTCCAAGTTTACATGTAACTTGAGGGTGCATCAAAATCTCGACTCATTCTCCCTTCATTTTCCGTGCATATCACGGCCTTATGGCCTTTTATTTCGTTTTATTTCATTGTTTTGCTAATTATCAGCTCACATGTTAATATTTAATGTTTATAATGTTAATGATAGTTTATGTGTTGTTTAGGATTAGTAATTAATGTTAATTACATGTCTTAATATGCTAATGTGTTTGTTTGTCTTTTATTATTCATGAGCATGTTTAATTTAAGACGATCTATGCATGTTTGTTTTTATGACTTAATTTATGAAATAAATTCGGTTAAAAATATGAAACATGTTTTTAATGTTTAGTGTTTAATGTTTAATGTTAATTAGCATGTTTTAATTTGAAAATGAAATATTTGTTTTAGTTGGCATGTTTAGTTAATTTTATTCCGTGGCGATATGTGTATGTTTGCTCATCTGTTTTATCGTTTGCTTAATCGTAATTTGGCCTAATTTAATATGTAGAATACATGTTAAATGAATTAGAAATTCATAGGTCATACATGAACTTTACATAGGGATTTATATGAATTTCTTTAAAGAATTTAATGAATTCATCTTTTCTTATGACAATTTCTCGCTAGTTAAAACACGCATGTCTAACATCCGTTTTATTGCATTCAATGACTATAAAAGTCAATTTTTTATCCATGTTTGACCGTGAGTGTGCCTCGGTCTTCGTGCCATATATTTGCTCCGTTTTGATCATTTTTTGTTTATCTATTACGGTTTTATTTCAATTGTTATTGTTATTTAATCGTTATATTTAATCATTATAATTTATTCTTTCAAGTCATGTAATTTGTAATTTAAATAAGGGTCAAGTGTCCTTTATTTATTTTGAGTCAAATGATTTTCAAAATCTTTGTTTTAATTAGTTAAATTGAAGTATTTAACTAATTAAGTCAAAACGAATGTGCAACAAGCAATGTGGTCAAGGACGAAGTCCATGTGAGCCATGACCTCACCTTTGGCACGTTTTTTAAGGGCTAGAATAGTCGTATGTGTCATGTCCCGTTTAGAAATTGTAATTAAATCGAGTTGTACTTTAATTCAATTTTTTGCACATCGAGTCGACGAGAATCGTCTGGGTTGTAATAGGTAGTGCCCCAATTGCTTCCCTTCCCCTCAAACCTTGTTGTGAATGCTTGTTCAGTATAGTTCAAATCAATCTCACATGCTGAATCACTTTGACAAAGTAGATTAGATGCATTAAACGATTAGAAATCAAAACTCACATGCTAGGATTAAAATGGTGTATATATTTCTTTATAACGATTATAGTCTTAACCAATTAGTCATCATGGTCCATGAGTAGAGGCTGTTATTGCAACGGGCGGGGTTGAGTGTCTTATTAACGGACTTCCCAACACGTACCCTCACAACAAATCCAATCTCTTATGGTTTCCGAATTTCCTTAAATTCGGTGGCAACTCTAAACGATTTATGAAAACCCGTGGATTGAATCCCTCATTTTCCCACATCCACATTTTGGCGACTCCGCTGGGGACTGTGAAACTTAAAAAGGAAAATGATGGCTAATAGGACTAACATTATAATCGTTTTTGCATACATGCATTACCCATTTTGAGACTTTAGGAGGGCCACCTCACCTGTTGGGTCGATCTCAATAGTTAGGAGGTGACGTCCACTATGAACAGTTTAAGTACCAAGATGTTTTCACCGAGGTCATCAAGTATTAGTTCTCAACATATTGCACACTTCTGCTTATGGGAGGCTTGACTTCTTTGACAACGTGGGACATTGACATAGACCCAATTAGAAGACCGACCGAGACTTAGAAGAATCTAGGCCATGCACAACTAATATGCGAATGCTTATGTGCTAATTGATCGTCCTCCGTGTCCTTTTTCGAAAAAGTCAACCATTTCTCAAAACCGTCTTTTCGAAAAAAACCATTTTCAACCAAGCATGTTTTCAACTCGGAATGCTGCCGAAATAGATGTAGGTTTTTTACCAAAATGAGCCTTTTGTAGCTGGCATGTTGCCCATTTGAAATCTCATTTTTCAAATTATCCATTTTCAAATCAATTCCGAAATGTTTTCACCAAACCATACCCGAGCATAGAATATGTTTCGATTTGAGTCTAGTCGTGTTGTAGGTTCAAGTGAACCATATGTCTAGCCATTACACAACCCTAGTGGGTTACCCAAGCCACCTCTTGGGTTCAAGTCAAGTATGTCAACCATTTGGTCAAAGTGAAACCACGAAATATCTCTATTAGGATACTAGAGACGTTATGTTGAACCCATGGACCATGTTCGGTCCAATCACGGGTTAGTCACACCAAGTCAATGTCAAGTCTAAGTCTAGAAGTTAGTTGAGTCGAGTCATAGTCCTAGTTAGGTGTAGGACCCCTCTCCCACACGTGTGAGACCCTCTACGAGTGAGCCACTTAGCTCATTTCCCAGGTCTAAGTTAGTCTTTGAGTCAAGTTTGAGTCAAAGTTTAAGTCTGTGAGTCGTGTCCTTATTTGTTCAGGGGTCTTGATTTAGATATTAATTGGTTCGGGTTCTTTGTAGAAAGGCCGGCCAAGACTAGAAAGATGACTATTGAAGCTCTTGTGACCAAGATGGGTGAAACTTTAGAGCAAATCATGGTTCGGATAACTGCAATCGAAACCAAGATTGGTGGGGAAGTCCCTGTAACCACCTCACCAGAAATGACTGAGTTTGAAAGACGGTTCAAGCTCGTTGAAGACCAACTGAAGCTCTCTCAAGGGGAGAGCATCCACTATAAAAATGCTAGGGCCTATGCTCTGGACAAGATGAACTCCCAAAGAACTTCGTGCTTACGGATATCCCTAAGTTTAAGGGAATCGAAAAACCTCTACAGCACATAAGGTCCTACAAAGAACACCTTGCTCTGAAAAGCGTACCTTCAAGTATGCTAACTTCTATCTTTGCTCAATGTTTGGAGGAACATCCAAGAGAATGGTTATATAGCTTAGATCTTAAGAACTACCCTACTTTTGAAGATCTAACTACTGAGTTTTGTAAGAACTATGCTGACAATACTGAAATCCAAACAACCATGAGAACTCTCGAAGTCATGACGCAAAAGGAGAAAGAGGGTTACACTGATTTCTTGGCTCGATGGCGCGATGAAAGCGTAAAGTCGAATAAAAAGCCCGACGAAGTCGATATGGTGGATAAGTTTGTGAAGAACCTTCAACCAATTTACTGCAATAAGCTAAAGTATCAAAACTTTAGTACTTTCAAAGACTTGACCCGTATTGGGAGAAAAATCGAAGATGACCTCCGTGCTATGGAAGCCACTAAACCAAAGGGATACCCTGGGGCTTCGTCATCCAAGACAAAGGCATCTAACAGTGCCAATCATATCCAGGCTATCAATTTCTTGGGAGGAACTTCCAAAAAGCCACAACGCTCTAGTCCAAGGGTGTTTACTGATATTGGGTGTACCTATACACAGGTTCTAGAAAGACTCATGGCCCAAGGGAAATTGAACCTTATTGGCCCAACTCCTGAACCACCGTTGGAACAACGAAACAAATGGTACAAGCCAGATGCGTATTGTGCCTATCATCGAGGCAAGGGACATGACACGGAAAACTGTTTCCGACTCAAGCATGAAATACAAGATATGACCGAGAATGAACGCTCCCAATCCCAACAGTCAAGCCCAACAATGTGACTAATCCATTCGATAATCACACCAGTGCAATATTTGTCGAAGACAATCATGACATGACCCATTTGATCTGGCTCATGTGTTGTCTCAAAGGTTTCTATGTAGGGAAGGAATTCATCAATTGCTCAAAATACCTTTCAAGTTTGGAGAATGAAGTCCAATTTAGGGATTTCGGTATCGACTGCACACCATACATTCTTCGAAGCGAGAATGAAATCAATGGTATTTGGGATGACGATGAAGACGATATCTATCTTACCAAAGGTGCCATTGTTCCCAGAACTCAAGATGAAATCTTGAAAATAAGAAAAGATGTCCTTCAGTCTAACCATTTAACTTGATCTGGGCGTTCGTATCGGGTTAAAAAATCAAGCCATGCCTCTACTGTCAAAGACACTTTAGACCAAGTACCTTCCAAGGAACCCACTTTAGTCAAGTCACTTAGTGAGGGGTCGACCTCAGAGGCTTCCCTCATTAAGCAGCTCCAAAAGACTAAGGCCGATATTTCTATTTGGCAACTCATCCTAAGTTCATTCGAACACCGTCAAGCTTTGTTGCAAGAATTAATTGACATGAAGATGTCTCCAAGTACCACTCCCCAAGATATGGTCACCTATGTCGCCCAAGGCCAGCCACGACTCACTAACGTCGGACTTTTTCCGATGAAGACTTACCTCCAATTGGCCCGAAACATTGTTTGGCCATGTACATTGTCGTGACGTGCCTTCAAAAGCTCATTTCAATGACTCTTGTCGATGACGAACAGGTGTTACTGTCCTACCATTGAGGACCGCATATGTTTTGGGCCTTGCTAAGAAAGATTTCACTTCAACTACTTAAACGATTCGGACCTTTGATGGGATGATTCATAGAGTAACTGGGATCATTGGCTTGGGAATTCAAATTGGGCCTATTGAGAGGAAGGTTGGTTTCCAAATCATCGATGTAGCCTCATCCATCAATTTTTTGCTAGGAAGACCATGGATCCATGCGGTAGGGGCAGTGTCCTCCACTTTACACTGAAAGATCAAAGTCCCTCTCAAAGAAGAGACTATCACCATCAACGCCACACCTATTGTGGTAGCCGAAGGAGACGTGACCTCCGAATTAAATCTCAAGAATACTAATGACACTTGTGATTTCGAAGTCATATGCATGATCGAATCAGAAGGCATGGATCTATACACGGGAAGTCATGTTTGCGAAACAATCCTCAAAACTAGAAAGTACTTTGGCTTTTCTATGTATCCTCGAAGAGAAGACACGTTTGTCCCAAAACCAGCAGTCCCTAAAGGAACAACGTTCGGGCTTGGATATGAGCCCACTGGAAGAGACTTCCTAAAGAAGAAGAAAAAGTCGGTTGAAGACCGAGAAATTGAAATGGAGCCCTATCCTTTGACATTGAACGGGTATTTTGTAAGAGCTGGAGATGCAGAGTTATGTTTGGATTTCCCAGAGCCCATGTATGATCGAAAAAACAAGAGGATGGTCCCCGGAATTGAAATATTTAAAGACCGTTACTACATTCCAGATGATATACTGACAGTAATGTCAGAAAAGAGTAAGTCAGCCCCAGTCGAAAACGGGAAGGCTATGAGCCTCCTCTTTGGGGAGGAAAGAAAGAAGGAGTTACTAAGCGAAGACTTAGTTCACATGATCCTCAGAAGTGATAGGTTCGATCAATCTACCCTCATCACCAATGTAGATCCTAAGAGGACTACCTCGGGATGGCAGAAAACTGTTAAGTGGAACGACAGTAGGGGACTCCTTTTCAAGCTGACTACGGGAGAAGGAGAGATGTTCAAGCTGGAGGACAATTCTGATTCTGCGTCTGAGTCTGATAAGAGTCATAAGTCTGAGTCTAAGGAACTAGGTGTCGAAGCCACTCCATCCCCACTCTTTCCTTTTAATGTACCCCTTTCTAATTCTGATATTCTAGGGCCCGTCTCGGTTACCTCTGTCGTTTCGCCACTGACCTCTGATCAGTTGGCTCAGATGTTAGCGCATTTTGCGCAATTTCAAATCAATAATAATAAAATGAACCAGTTTGCTTACGACTTGTTTTATTCACATTGCAATTCAATTTTTGAAAATATTTGTTTTAGTAGTGACATTGAGAATGAGACTGGAAAGGAACAAATCGAAGATGAATAAGAGGAGGAGGAGTTAGAACCGCAACCACATTTGGTTAAAGGGTTATAACAATATGACAAAAGATGCTCGGTAATCGAAGATACCGAAACGATCAACGTGGGAACAACCTTAGAACCACAAGAACTCAAAATAGGAACCACCTTAGATCCCGCAGAGAAACAAGGGTTTGTCATCTTATTGAATGAGTTCAAGGATGGATTCGCATGATCTTATAAAGACATGCCGAGAATTGATAGGGGTATTGCAGAATACAAAATTCAGATCAAGCCGGGGTTCAAGCCAGTCAAGCAAAAGTTACGCAGGATGCGTACCAAGTGGTCTATGAAAGTCAAAGAAGAAGTCGATAAACAATTCAGAGCCGGTTTCATCAAGGTGTCCGAGTACTTGGACTGGGTAGTTAATGTAGTGCCAGTACCAAAGAAAGATGAGAAAGTCCGTTTATGTGTGAATTTTCGTGATTTGAATAGATATAGTCCGAAGGACGATTTTCCATTACCTCACATCGATATCTTGGTTGACAACACCAATAATCATGCCCATGTTATCTTTCATGGACGGGTATGCTGGTTACAATCAAATAAAGATGGTTGAGGAAGATATGCACAAGACCGCGTTTACTATGGAATGGGGTACCTATTATTACACTGTGATGCCTTTCAGATTAATAAACGTCGGGGCAACATACCAAAGAACGGAAACGACGTTGCTACATGATATGATGCCCAAAGAAGTGGAGGTCTATGTCGATGACATGATCGTAAAGTCAAAAGAACAAAGTGGCCATTTCAAAGCGTTATGAAAATTCTTCGAGAGGTTGCGTAAGTACAACATGAGATTAAACCCACGGAAATGCGCCTTCTGGGTCACCTCTGGCAAGCTTTTGGGTCACATCGTAAGCCACCGTGTTATCGAAGTCGACCCATTAAAGATTAAAGCCATTATGGAAACGCCCCATCCCGAGACCGAGAAAGAAATTCGAGGTTTCTTGGGCCGAGTCCAATACATAAGCCATTTTTTCGCGAAGTGGATAATGATATGTGAACCGATCTTTAAGAAATTGAAAGCCGGGGAACATGAATTGTGGGACGATCAATGTCAAACTGCATTTGACAAGATCAAGGAAGTTTTATCTTCTCCACCAGTTCTAATCCCACCTGTGGCTGGATTTCCTTTGTCTTTGTATTTAACTGTCACGGATACCGCGATGGGGGCAATGCTAGCACAAAATGTCGATAAAGATGAAAGAGCCATTTACTAAATCAGTAAAAATTTCTTAGACTACGAAGTAAAGTACATACCTCTTGAAAAGACGTGTTTGGCCTTAGTTTGGGAAACGAAGAAGTTAAGACATTACATGCTCAGTTACAGTGTGAGTCTTTATTCAAAAATGGATCCAATTAAGTATTTGTTTGAAAAACCGGTGCTGAATGGCAGAATATCGAGATGGACTCTCATGTTATCGGAGTTCTATCTCAAATATGTACCTTTAAAAATGATCAAGGGAAATTTTTTTACTGATTTCCTTGTTGACAACCCAATTGAGGAAACTGAAGTAGTGGATACTTGGTCATTTCCCGACGAAGACATCATCCATATAGAAACCGTTGTATAGATACTTCGATGGAGCATCGAGTTATATGGGGTACGGAGTGGGAATCCTTCTCATTTCACCAGAAGGTGAACATGTGTCTGTATCTATCAAACTAGACTTCAACGTCACAAATAATGCTGCTGAGTATGAAGCTTGTTTACTCAATTTACGCAGTGCCCTCGATTTAGGCGTAAAGAAATTACTAGTGCACGGAGAATCCTCTCTAGTATTCAATCAAGTAGCCGGGTGATGGAAAATCAAAAGCAGCAGTTTGGCTCCATACCAAGTGAAAATTGAAGAATTAGAAGCGTTCTTTGATGATGTTAAGTATGTCTAGCTCCCAAGGGACGAAAACCAGTTCGCAGATGCTTTGTCAAAGTTAGCTGCCTTAATCAACATCCCCGATCACATTGGAAGTATGCCCATATGTGTCGAACGAAGATCGTCACCTTCCTATGTGAATGCAATTGATGATATCGAGGAAAATGAGACCGAACCTTCGTATGCATCTATTCTAAAGTATAAGGAAAAAGGAGAGTACCCTCCCGACCTTGATACACGAGGGAAACGTGCCCTACGGATGCTTTCGTCCAGTTCATTAAGACCAATTATGGACAGTTATACAAGAAGACGACACAAGACGTTCTTTTACGATGTATTGATAAACCTACCGCCGTGAAAATAATGGAAGAAGTCCATGGCGGTGAATGTGAACCACACATGAACGCCCATATGATGACTCATAAAATCATGAGACTGAGTTATTATTGGACAACAATGGAAACGAATTATTGCAAGTATGTCACGCATTGTCACAATTGCCAAATATTCGCAAATGTTCAGCATCTACCACCTTCTATGTTATACACCATGATGTCACCCTGGCCATTTTCAACCTGGGGAATCGACATGATTGGAAAATTAAACCCGTCTGGAACAGGAGGGCGTTGTTTTATCCTTATTGCAATCGACTACTTCACGAAGTGGGTAGAAGCCAAATCTTACAAGGTGCTAAAGGCGAAGCAAGTAGCACAGTTCATCCAGAATGACATCATTTGTCGGTAGGGAGTTCCACATGAATTTATCTGTGACCATGGGACCCATTTTCAAGCTAAAACAACACTTATACTTGAAAATTATAAAATCAAACACCACAAATCATCACCATATAGACAACTAACAAACGGCGCGGTAGAAGCCGCTAACAAAACCATCAATGTTATCTTGAGAAAAATGTCTGACAATTATAAGGAATGGCCGGAGAAAATACCTTTCGCGTTATATGGGTACAGAACCTCGATTAGAACAGCCACGGGTGCAACCCCGTACTATTTGGTTTATGGGATGGAAGTAGTTCAGCCTGTTGAGCTAGAGGTACCATCTCTAAGGATCTTACTTAAGAGCCAAGTTCCTGAAGCGGATTGGGTTCAAGCTAGGTATGAATCTTTAGTTTTGCTCGATGAACGGAGTTTGAATGCATTATAGCATGTCCAACTCTATCAAAAAAAGGATAGAAAGAGCTTTCAACATGAGGGTGAAACCCAGAGGAATTAATGAAGGTGATCTAGTTCTCAAATCAGTTAGAGCTTTACTACCTATTGACCCAAGGGGTAAGTTTAAACCAAATTGGGCAGGCCCTTATTTGGTAAGGAAGATATTGACAGGAGGTGTCATTCGATTGACGGATTTGGATGGGAATGACTTCAAAAATCCTACGAATTTGGACCAACTAAAGAGATATTATCCTTGACAGTTTCATTCTCAAATGTTATGAAATAATATTTGAATTGCTATGTATTTGGAATAAGTTTTAAGTTGTTAGCTTTTGCTAGCGCTGCAAAAATGTTTTAATAGTAAGAACTACGGACCCGGTTTGATTCTGTGAATGCAGATACATAGGCAACCCTTAGTTAAGGGTACAACCAAACCATGTTCAAAAATGAAATTTTTGAATGCAGAAACTCAGGATTTCGAATAAATAATAAGAGCTTTTATTTATTCTAAATTCCGAGCGAAGCCCATTACAATATCAATATTTCCGGGCGAAGCCCATCACAAAACTGAAAAGGAAAGCACACAAATAGATAATAGTAATAGTAGATAATAGTGTCGAAGACTACTTCTTGCTACCCTCAGCCTGGTCACGTGACCCATCACGACGAGACGAAGTCTCACCCATCATCACTCGGGCCCGTTTCTCCGGAGGAACCACCATTTCTTCACGCGGATTCAACTTATCCTTCATGCTTGGTCGAGGGCCCAATCTCTATGCCAAGGTCAGTCCATTATCACATCTTGGACTTAACCGCCTCCAAACACTTGGAACCAAAGAGTCAGTCTTGAGAGTCGAGTCAGTTCGGGTCTTGGGCTCAGATGAAGTTGGGAACATTCGGGCAAAGCATGCTCGATTCTCTTCCTCCTTAGCATGATTTTTGATGTCAACGACTTCCTCCTTTTGAAGCCACTCCCTAGTTTGAAGGGAAGGTTCTTTAGTCCATCGCAGATAAGATGGTGACACCCAAACAGAAGCAGCTGGTTCAACAACATGCCAAATAGTCCTCCCTGTCCATGATTGGAGCCAAGCATTACACCTTGCCGGTGTAAGCCCTGTGGGACGGCCTCGAACGGGCCCAAGGGCAAGAATCCTTTGTTCACAACCAACTTGGCGAATCACACGATCTGGATTTATGTGAGTGGAACGCTCCAAGCCCAGTAAAGTAAGGTGCCTTATCCTATCAGTCATAGACATGCTTGTAAATGAAGAAAGGCTAGCCAAGTCAAGGTCCATCGAATAGATAGCCTAACATTTTCAGAAATCTTTTGTCGCCAGAATGGTTCACGCATACCAAGAGTAAAATTCCGATAACGAGAGGTGAAGCTTCTCACATGATATTTCCCTTTGGGAGGGTCAACCAAGCCAAGCCTTTCACATAACCAAACCTGTGACAAAAGGCAAAGGAATGACTTAGACTGTAGGAAAGATGTATCTGAACCACTGAAAAGAAAGGAGGTGGTTCGAAAAAAAACGAAAAAAAAAACGAAAAAAAGGACGAAAAAAGAAAGATCGACACATACCTGCAGAAGACGGGTCGAACCAGTGTATATTGTATTTGGGCTAGCCTTTCGAGCATCTAAACCCATGATCGTTTCAGCAAGTATGAGTGAAGCAGGACACCTATGGTTTTTCATCTGCTCAACAATCTCAATGAATTTTGCGTTACCCCTGCCAGATGAAATTTCAATATGCCCTTCAAAGGCATAAAGGTGAAGCATGAAAGGACCAAATGCCCTGCGGCGAAATACTGAAGGTATAGTTAGGCCATTGACACTTTGAAATTTGTGCATGATTGCAAGCAAATCAACTTCTTCCTTATCAACAATGGCATGTGCCTCATTACGAGACAACCCAAGATAATCACTGATGTGTGTCTAAAATATGATGTTTCACACCCTCTTTTACACGCATTTCAGAGCTCAATTGCGTAGTTTATACTACTATTTCCCCCATTTCCGT
>VHZZ01003693.1:58183-76799 GCA_009801015.1 Silene noctiflora
GCAATGATAAAACAAAGAATAAACTAATTAAGGGAAAGGATAGAAACTGAATAATAATTACAATAATATACGTGAATGGAATAGACTGCATTATTCTTTCCGTGATTGCGTTTGATGATGATTTGTTTCCTTAACAGTTAGTAGGGATGATTCGGGATGCTGGATTGAATTTGGTTCAAGCTATCCACCTGACTCGTTTGCCTGATGGGTCGTTCAAAGGTTACGTCCTAATAGAGTTTGGCGGTGGTGAGGATCGAGAATGCTTCCATCAAGCTCGCAAACTGGAACGAGCTTTTTATAACAATGACGCTTCAAGGCTATGGTATGATAACGATAATACGTCGTTGGGCCCGTATTTATGGGTTGCGAATGAAGATGACTGTGGATGAGTGTCGTATTTGTACCTACACGGTCGTAATTATGAGTTCGGGACAGTTCCGTTGGAATGAGAAGACGACACGGTTTATTGGATTCAAGGTGAAAAAGATATTTTTAGTGATATTGTCAATGAATTCCGCACTCTGTTTCCTAATTATTAGCAAGCACGATTTTTTTTTTTTTTTTAAATTTGATGTAATTTTTCGTTCCAATCAAATTTTGTATTGCGTATGGTTTTATTTTCCTTCTTGCTTCATTTGTTTAAATTTTAAAAACACTAAAGAAAACTCTTAACAAAAAACATAAATAATTAATAAGCTTCAATATATACAACTAATATATATATATATATAATGCTAAAATTAAAAATGAAGACTTAATTAATTATTAGACTACGATGACGATGGGTAATTTACATGGAACTCGGAAAAGATCAAGTCGACGATCGACAATTCATTATTGCCCACAGGGGGAACTGCCTCCGTTTCTCATGATAGAGGCATGGTGCTAAGACTGTGATGATCTTGTAATGACTCAATAGAACATGATCAACATGGGTAGCAACCCGTAGATAAGGGTCATTTCCTTTAGCATCCGAATAAAAGTTCTGTTTCCCCGCATCTTGCGCCCCAAATCTAGCCTCTAATTTTTTTGCCTGACAAAAACTTTTACGACAGTCGACTATGTCAAACTCGATAAAAGCGAATCCTTGAAAACCATGTCTGCTTGTTGACACAGGGGTCTTCATCTTTATTCATGTTATTTAATTTCAAGTTCTCATCTTTATTAGTTTAATGTTTAATTAGTGCAAGTTCTCGTCTTTATTATGTTAATCATGTTTATTATTACATTGCTATTAGTGGGTAGCTTATTTAGTTTAATCTTTATGATAATTAGTGAGTAGTTTCCCGGTTAGGGAAGAAGGGGATTAGGATCTTTGAGTTAGTTTCACAATAGGGTGACTTTATTCCTACCTTTCATCATCTTTAGGGGCCTAGATTTAATCTTTTAAGAGTATTGGTGAATTAATCGGTAAAAGTGACGACTTGACCATGATAATTATAAATTCGACCCTTTGAGAAATTCCAAGGGTGACACCTTATTTTAGATGACTTATTTGACCTATGAAAATGGGTCAAGGTTTAGTTGGACTTGGTCGGATCGAAAGACCATCTTGACCTCTACCTTATCCCCTATCGTGGCCTCGGTATCGTAATCTCACCCTAAAAACTAATGATTGACCCGACTCCCTAACTACCCCTAACTCTCTTTGTTAATTGGTTGTTTGTTAATTAGTTGCTTGTTTATTGCCTTTCATTAGTTTATATGCTTTTAGAATATTCAAACCTCCTTATTTGATTGACTAGACTAAACCAAACGAAAACCAATATACAATTCTAACCGTCTCTGTGGATCGACCTCCTTACCCTAATACATTCATTAGTTTGATATTGAGTTTTACAAATATAGTTTGATGCAGGGTGGGCGACAACTCCGCTATCAAAATGGCGCCGTTGTCGGGGACAGTGTCTAGGATTGATATTGGTTTTGTTAGTTTAGAGCTAGTTTTTTTATTTCTTTAAAAAAAAAAAACACACAAACAAAAAAAAATTTGAAAAATTGAAATTTTTTTTTAAAAAAGGGGGATTTTGAAAGAAAAGAAAGACAATATTCTACTTTCCACAATTTCAAAATGAATCATTGCATATTGTTTTGGAATATGCTTGAGTCTTACATTTATCAATATGGCTGTGATGTTGAAATATGAGAATTTTGTCATATAATCTATGATGGTGTCTTTGTTGAGGTTAAGGATATGATTGAGCAAAATTGTGATGGAATGTTCAATTTTATGCCATATGAGGAGAGGTGAGAGATTCTCAAATACTTAGCTAATAATTCTAATGAGTCGGAGATGGCCTATCAAACTTCTGTTTTGAACAATATAAGGAGTGAGGTGAATGACCTTCAAAGGAGATGTATTCTCTTTTGTTGAGAACAAGAGAAACACAAAAGATGTTAAATTTAAATGGCTAATCTCATGAGACCGAAATAAGCCAACCTATCTCTTTCAAAACATTAGAGTCATCTAACCTCCATATAGACGATGAATCCCATATCACCATCCACCCTCTTCACCTTGCTCCCACATGCCTTGAGGATCAATGTACACCCTTTGATGTGAATTTTATGATGACAAGTTATGAGTATGAGATATTTGATGAGTCTTACGATGAGGAGTGTGTGAGTATGCCTTATGGTACCCTTGACATTGAAAGGAATGAAAATTGTGTGCTTGAGGAAATCCAGATACCCACATCTTGTCTTAAGGATACTTGTATTCCTAACTTGATTGAGGAAGAAAGTGAATTTGAGACTTCGCATACCATTGTTAGTGATAAAGAAGTTGGATTTTCCTTTACCAAAATCCATGAAAACCCCACTTTTGAGGAATTGTGTGGTGTGACAATGATAATGGAAAACCCACTTTTGATTATATGGAAGATGAAGTTAATAGTGAAAGGGAATATGCTTTGAGTGATGAAGAGCAAGTTGAGGAGAATGATGAAAAAAATGAAATTTGTGATGATTTTTGGAGTGAGGAAAGTGTGAATATTGGAGAAAAGTGGGATGATGTGGTTGACTTCCTTGAAGAACCCATTTTGGAGAAACTTGAGGATTGCTTATGTGTAGGTTGAATTTTTTACTTCCGCCAATCATTTAGATCTCAATTCTCCTTTACTTGAGTTCATGAGTCTTGAGGAGAGTTGTGATAATCCTATCAAAGAGGTTGATTTGGTATTTGGTTTGTCATTTGATGAAAATGATGTTGCGAAGTTTAGAGTTTTAATCATTTTTTTGTGAATTTGAAATCAAGTGATAAATCTTGGACCAAATTTGAGATATTTGGTGTGCACTCCTCCCCTCACAACCCATTCACTAATAGTCTTCTTGCAACTTGGTTGTATGGATATTTTTTGCTTGCCTTTTAAAATTCATCATGACCACTTTCTTGAAGATTGGTCTAGGTCATTTGATAAGCTAATGAAATCTTTGACGGGATGTTTAAATTACTAACTTGCTTGATGTGTTGAAATGTATATATTTCTTTCCTTGCTTATGTTTGTTGTTCTTAATGTGTGTAGGTACCCTTTTGTGCGATGTAGAAAAAATTAACAAAAAGATGGTGAGTTGGAGTAGAAGCATCAAGAATCATTTCACTTAGTGGAATGACTAAAGATGGAGCTACGAGGTGGATAGAGCCGCGTGGAAAACCACAATCAGCCACGATCCAGGATGCCTCGCCGGTCCATGGGGTGTCAACTATGGTAGTCAGCTCGACTCGCAGGGTAGGTGGTTGGGTGGAGGTACTTTCGTCGGAGGTTGTGCTTTTGTTGGAAGAGATGATGGAGTTGGGACGTCGGGTACAGTGATCGAGGAACCTATGGACGAGGCTATAGGCGAGGAGCTTTGAGTTGGATGCTTCACCGTTGTTTTTATGTTTGTTTTACTGAACTTGATGCGGATTTTATTTTGTTTCTCGTACTTGAACTATTTATTAGTTGTATTTGTAATCAGCTATAAGGCCAAGATTATTTTGTGTGGATGACATAGACTTTGGTGTGGATAGTTGCGGGTTTATGTGACTTCTGGTCGTAAGTTGTTAAGTGTTGCAGGTAACGTCGAAATTTTGAATTCTGTGTTGTTCTTTAAGTTACATTCTGCTCGTGGGGGATTCGACCGAGTACTACCCACTCGACCGAGTGTCTTTGATACTCGACCGAGTGTGCTGCTATGTGCCCCGCATCCATGCGACATGATCCATTGTAATTTTGGGTGTAACATTTTGCGTAATATCTTGATGTTGTGACACTCCATGATGCATGAAATGGTCACGAGGTGTTGATGAGATGGTGATGGCGTTACAGTTTTGTCATGACTCTTATGATGCGGTTTGAAATTGGGTCGAATGAGGAACCCGAAATGGTGTGGGTGTGTTAATGGTGGCGACATGAGTGTTATTCTATGTGCTCTAATTTATTATTTAACATTTGCCTACATGTATAAGTAGACTAAAATCAAAATGACATGAGTTCCGATTTATAATTTATCATTTCCATGCTACTTAGAATCTCAATTGTTTCATGTTACTATTTTAGTTCTGTTTGATTCACGAACCCCTATCATTACAACGAGGCGTCACATTTGTTAAATTGCTACATGTTATTAAATTATGCCTTATTAAATAACCAATTTTTCTTGAGCTCAAAGAAAACACTTTGATTAATTGTTAGCACATTTGCCTAGATTGGATAAGTCGGCTTGGATAAAGATTGCACGTCTATTCATCTTGTATAATACATGTCTCCAATTCGTCTCCGGAGTGAATTTCGGGGACAAAGTTCCTTTTATGAGGGGTAGATAACATCGCGGCAATAATTTCTTTATAAGTTTAGTAATTTCAGTTAATTTTACCTACGTGTTTAGTTAAGATGATGACTGTGACTTAATTGTATGTGGTGTTTGGTGACGTAATTGCATTTATACAATACAATGGATAAGTTGGGGTTGGCGTGATGGTTGTGAAATTGGTACGATTACGATATGGATGGGATGAGAATAGTTGTATTTTATAAATATTGTTGTTTTATTATGATTTATACTTAGCTTTACATGTTTCTTGAATTCATTCCTTTTACGTTTTCGTTTGGCGTGTGGGGCGAACTTCCGGGACGAAGTTCCTTTGAAGGAGGGAAGACTGTAATACCCATCTGTTAGGGACCCGTTGACTGACCCTTGACCTTGAGGAGTCCTTACTGGGAGAGGTAAGAGAGTTATAGTTCTATTTGAGACCAAGTACTCGACCTAGTTAAGGTCACTCGGCCGAGTGTCTGTGGTACTCGACCGAGTGTGGTATACTCCGCCAAGTATGCTCCATATTCGACCGAGTAGCCTAGTGACAGCGTGTTATAATGGTACGCGAAGGTCGCGACTTAAATCATTTCGTAAATCATATCTTTCATTTTCTCAAAACCTAAAATCAGACTCCTTTCCCTTTTCTCCCTCTTCTTTCCTCCACCGTGTCATATTCGAACCCTCCACCTAGAAGACTAATGTGGGAGCGGGGTTAGCGAGTCAGGATATATTTTCCGTTGTCGGTCGATTTAACAAGGCAAGTCGTTACCCTCATCGTTGGTATTAGTAATGTTAATAGTTGGTCGTGATAGAATGGTACCATTGGTTGTAGGTGACGATGGTAATGTCTCATATACGTTTGAATGGTCGTTGGTGCTTGCGTGAAGATTCGCTAGAGGTAGGGTTTCCATACTCAGTACAGTTTGTGTTTGATTGTATTGTTGTAATCGGTTGTCATTGCGAGTATGTTATTGTGATTGTGGTGGTTGAGGTATTGGATTGGATATTGTGAGCCATGTTGGGAGATGGTCTCACCCCGTTATTTTTCCCCTTGTGACTCCCGTCGCAAGGGGGATGTGCACATTAATGAGCTTGTGTTTGTTCGTTGCAATGATCGGGGATTTGATGTCCAGTGCTGCGATCTGGCATCGGCTGGGGTGAGTTACCTGTTGCAATGAGAACCAGGCTACTCGTTGCGATGAGAGCCATTGGTTGCTACGAAGTTGGGAGTTGGAAGAGGACGATATTGTTGTGTATACTTGTGGTGTTCTGTTGTACTGTCGTGTGTGTTACTGACCTTGCGTGTTTATGTTTTCTCTTATGTGTCTGTTGTGATCCATTTGATATTGTCGGCAAATGGGGAGCAGGTAGCCTTATCAGGTGTTGATGGTTGTTGGGAGTTTGTCTGGGGCCTTGGAGGGAGTGAGTCACCACTGAGTTCGCTTAGTTCAGATAGTCATAGCTTTGGTTAATGTTTACGATGCTGTAGATAGTTACTTTTGGTTTAGTCTTGTATCAACTTTTAAAAGACTATATTATAAAGTTATAATTGTGCTTTCATTGACTATTTGATATGTACTCCCTCGGGCAACCGAGATGGTAACGCCCTTATTTGTTTGGGAATGTCTTGCTTAAGGCTCATTGGTAAATGAGGGTGTTATAATGTGGTATTAGAGCGACGATTTTGGAACTTAAACCAATGAACCATATGAATGTAGAGAGTCTAATAAAATGAACCTGGTGTATGTGTGTTACGAGTCCCTTTATGCTTGATTTTGGGTAAGAGCGCACCCTCATTCCAGAATCCCGGCCTTAACATGCTTAAGCCAGTAACTCCGTGGTTGGGCAAAAGTGTGGGAAAGTATAAGTGTGCTTATGCGTTATGTGTAGTCTATCTCTGGTTGTTGTATGCGTAGCTTAGAGTATGAGGTGAATGAGTATAAACCTTTTGATCGGCATGCGAATAATTATGTGGAAGAACATATAGCTGCTGAGGTTTGAATTATAGGTGTGATCGTTGTAGTACCAGTGTAAGTTATGGGTGTCAATGGTGTGAGATATGTGTGTTTATGAAACATGTTATGTGGGAGTCGCCAGGCGTCGTTGCTACCTGGTATACGTGTGTGGATTATCTATGTGTACGCGACATTGTTGTAGTATGTTCAAGCCTTTGTGTTGCATTAACTATGAATGAGATATTAGTTATATGTGTGTAATTGTTAAGGTGTGTAGTAGATAATAGGAGTATAATCTAATTTGTGACGAGTTCTGGGTACGTCCTAGACTCCGAATAACATTTCTTGTGTTGCAGGAATGACGATGCCACTGTTGAATGACATATTTAATTTGATCTTTTTTAGGGTACTCGCCCGAGCAAGTCCTACTTGACCGAGTACATGGTACACTCGACCGAGTGCCTGGTAGGCAGTAGCAAATATAATCTGCCAATTGGATAGACGATCGAGTACACAAGAATACTCGACCGAGTGCCTCAATTCTAATCAGGTTATTCGAGAAATTTTCCGGAAACCTTATAAGCTTATTTCTTCCCATATTTTCGACATCTCCTTACTAAAATTCTTTCAAAACTCTCTCAAAAGTTTTCTCTCAACAAAACCTAGGTGATATTTGTGGTCATTGCTTCCTTAATTCATCCATTTGCTTCTCTTTGCAATTTTTTTTTCAATCTCACTCCAAAACTTCAAGGTAAAGTGTTTCCAACTCTTTTGCAATAATTTGAATGACTAGTGTTTGATTAAAAAACTGAATTTTTTAGATTTAATACCTCCGGAATATGGTTTAAATGTTGTAAATTGGTTAATTGGACACTCGAAATAAGGGGATAACGTGTTTAGAGGTCGATTAACCGGTCCATAAACAACCCCAATGGGATAGTATGGGTTGAGCTAGGCATTGTTGGTCCTGGGGTGGAGTGGTTAATGAGTTGGTGACACGCTTACACGCGTTTGTAATTGATCTCGTCAATCTGCACTATAAACTCTCCTTTCCCTTTTGACCCAATCATACACACCTTTGTATCATCCAGTATATCCGCTTCATAAATATACCCTCTTTCCCCTCAACTACTTTCACCGATCGCACCATGTCAGGGTACGGCTACCCTCACAACCAACCCGGCTACGGTTACGGCGGTCCACCTCCTCCCGGCCAACCTTACGGCGCACCACCCCCTACCGCTCAACCCTACGGCGCACCACCCCCTACCGCTCAACCCTACGGCGCACCTCCCTACGGTGCACCACCCCATAAAGACGACCACTCTCATTCTTCCTCCGGATCGGGTTACCCATCTGCCCAACCCTACGGCAAGCCAGACAAACCCCCCAAAGACGACTACTATTCTCATTCCTCCCCCGGATCGGGTTACCCATCCGCCCCACCCTCTCAGTACGGCTCATCCTACGGGGGTAAACCCGACAAACCCCCCAAGGACAGCTACTCTCATTCCTCTGCCGGACCGGGTTACCCATCCGCTCCACCCTCTCAGTACGGGTCGGCCCCGCCCTATGGCAAGCCTGACAAACCCCCAAAGGACGATTACTATCATCAGTCTCAGTACGGGTCGGGTAGCAGTCCGTTTGCGGCACTGATGCCTTCTACTTTTCCACCGGGTACGGATCCTACTGTGGTGGCGTGCTTTCAGGTGGCGGACCAGGATGGGAGTGGGCTTATTGATGACAAGGAGCTGCAGGGTGCGCTGTCGTCTTACAATCAGAGCTTTAGCCTTCGCACTGTTCATCTTCTCATGGTTCTCTTCACCAGCTCTAACTCTCGCAAGATAGGTCTGTCTGTCCGTCCCACGTCTCCTCTTCTCTTCTCTCCGTTTATATTGTCCCTTTTTCATACCAGTATATTTGATATTCCTAAATTAATTATCGCTTTTCTAAATTTAGCACGAACAAAAGTGACTACTTAATATTATTGGCCTGCTCTTGTAACTAAGGTAAACAATATAAGCGGAATTGAGGGAGTATGCTTAGAAATACTCAACAAATACAATAGTAGCTCTTAATTCTGAGGGAGGGGATCGTTGGGACGGATGCGCTCTAGTGACAAGGTTAGTTGTTAGTTGAGTTCCCAGGTTTTGAGATTGGTGAAAGATGATTAAATTGAGGCGGGTATTAAATTACCCGTTAATTAGGAGCATATAACGCCTTGGGAAATTTTCTTATGTGACCCCTTTCCTGGTAGAGACAGCTACATCCCCATGAGATTGGTGGCAATAATTTATAATGTCAACAGTTGACTAAATTCAAGAAAGATTCAATTGTTCCTAACGTGTGATAGGCCTTTCCTATTTCAATAATCCATAAACTCACCAATTTGGCTCACTCGTCATTGTGAGGATCACTTTAGGTTTGGCGTTCAGCCTCATGAAGACTGAATTGCTGAGAGATTTGTTTAGCTAGTAGTAGTAACGTGCATCTGTGAGTCATTGTTGCCCAACATTGTGACTGATTTAGTTGTCATTAATGGTGGAAAATAGTAAAATAGTTAGGAACATTTCGGTTTCAACCTTTCTCTCATAACCCATGAAAAGGAGACAATTGCTCTGAATTTCCCTTTGAAGAAGTAGTAAGATTTATATACAAGAGTCGAGCCCTATGTTTAGAAAATTCCTTAGCGATCAAGAAAACTATCTAGAAGACACATCCTACCAAAAGACTTGCAAAGTTATCGCAGGATATCATATTCCCAAGATTCTCAATTCCTTGCAATATTTTTGAGATATTTAAATTTGCATAACTTGAAACTTTTCATTAGCAATATTTGGTAAACTTCACTCAAATGCTAGTGTCTCAATTTCATAATAAGATGTACGGAGTAATATTAATTAAGGGACACCCAGGGGGTATCACCTATGTACAAAAGATACCATAGTGGTGGTGCCCCTCTACAAAAAGATACAATGGGGGTGATGGCCATATACAAAACTTCCTAACGGATGTCCACATGGGGGTTAAGGTGTTTTACTCTGTACCAAGTTTACATGCATTTTTTTTTGTGCATCAAGTGAGGCACCCCTCACTTTTTGCTTGTCTTTTGTGAACGATAGTGTTGGATAGAGAAGGTTGAAGGGAAGGAGGTAAAGGAGATCACCTTTTTTCTGTGGTTTGGGGGTTTTGTGGTGTCGCATATTAGATTTGAAGTCAAGAGGATTTGGTTAACATTCAGTTAAAGGCGCTATTCATTTCGTTATTAGTCTTGCTCTATGTTATATAATATTGGTCACTGAATTATTTTCTGTATTAGTATTGCTTTATGTTATATAAAATTGATCACCGAACTCTTATTGTTATGATGTACAGCAACTATTCATGGATGTTTTCTCACTGCTCACTAAGTGTTGATCTACTTCTCCTTAACATTTAGGTCATGTTGCGAAACTGTTGTGCCAAACTTGGACATACTTCTTAAATAACGAAGTTTGAGACTAGAAACAATCACACAACTAATATTTGGTCTTCCATTTTAGTCATCTTATTATAAATGGCCGTCCCTCACTTTTATTAGTCCCCAAAGGTTCTTTTCGACTATTGTTTGTAAGGAGGAATGATGATCTTTAGCCAAGGATTCATACCATTGTGAGGTGCTTGAATCAAAACCGAGAACCAAACCTTTTGGGCCATTTTCAACGTAATGCTGTGTGGCGTTGTATAATGTATCTATTATATTTATTGGGACTAGCCAGATTGTAGGCCTTGTTTGGTTGAGCAGCCTTGAGATGGAAGTTTTTCATCATAAGCCTTGATTATTCCAAACTTTCTCATGATAATCTTTAGCCAATGATATAAGGATGCCCATCTTTGTAACAAACATGTATTAGTCATTCGAGATTTATACATTTGCTTGTGGTTCTTGGTTTACGATCTCTGTAGCAATCTAGTGATGTCTGTTATAAACATTTGTCCATATTTAAAACACATATTCATGTTTGAACTTTTGCATGTCTACTGCAGGCCCGAAGGAATTCACTTCTCTGTTTTACGCTCTGCAATCCTGGAGGGTATGCCTATATTTAGCTAAACTATGACACTTCATGAATTTATCACTTGTATGAGGCATGAATTTTTTTTTTTTTTTGTAGGAAATATTTGAGAGATTCGATAAAGACAGAAGTGGGAAGATAGATGCTCCTGAGCTGCGTGATGCACTATATAGCCTTGGCTATGCTGTTTCGCCAGTTATCCTGGATTTACTAGTTTCTAAGTTTGATAAGACTGGGGGAAAACACAAGGCTATTGAATATGATAACTTCATTGAGTAAGTTTCAATTTTTTATTTTGGTGAAACATAGCTTCGAATATATCTATCACGCTTTCTAGTCATAGTACTAATGCTTATGATTTTTTTTTTTGTTACAGGTGCTGCTTGACGGTCAAGGTCGGTCACTTCCTTCCCTTTCTCTATCATTACTTATTAGTTTACTATGGTTTCAATAGGCTGTTTTCTGCTTATTGTTAGGTTGCATCATCTGTGTGCATGTTGGTAAAACCATTTAGGAACATGTTTAGCCTAGGTTATTAAAATTGAGCTTTTGTTTCTCAGGCTTAATTTTTCAAAAGTACTTTTCAAAAGCTAGAAGCACCAAATTGATGCTTCTACTTTTAAGGAGAAAAAAATGATACTTGCGCTTTTAAGAAATTGTTTTTAACTTTTCAAAATTTGTGTGCTTGGCCAATTTGTGATTTTTAGCCAAGAAACACTTTCAAAAGTTTGGCCAAACATGGTCTAGACCTAATGATGAGAGTCTCCTGTTTAGTCTTTTTGTGGGTGGCAGTCATTGTATAGTTTACTCCGTATAATGTTAATGTTTGCATTCATGGCATTAGCGTATTACTTATCTGCTCATATCAGTGATAATCTGTGTGTCAAATGAGGCTCAGAGATAACTGGGATTTCTTATATCCCTTCCCCCTTTTCTGGATGAAGGAAAAGGGAGGAGGACAATTTCCACGCCTACAAACCAAATTAATGTAATTCCAAGATAAGGAAAATTTGGAAGGAAAACACCCTTGCTTAGTTCCCCTCTCTTCCAGCTCATCGTCCCTCCTACTATTGCATCCAAGCAAACCCTTAGAATGCGTTTGGACAAATTTTAGGAGGGGAGGGGAGGGGAGGGGAGGAGGAATGCTTCAAATCTTTACTATGTCGGAGGAATTCTTTGTTCCCCTCTTACCTGTTTTGCTATTCAAATAAGAGAAATTGTCTTTTTGGCTTCCCTTCCAATTCCCTCTCATCCGAACAAAGGATTAATTTTTTTTTTTGTTGCGTCTCTTTCAATTGTAACGTACCAGTCATTCGATGTAGTTTCCGACTTAATTTTCATCTTGGGTCATTCGGAAACAGTCTCTTTGTGTTGCTAACACAAGGGTAAGACTGCGTACATCCCCCCCACCCCGCAGTTTCCGGGAGCCATTGAGGCACTGGGGCAATGTAGTTGTATATGAAAGTTTGTTAGTTGAAGAAAGAAGCAAAAATCGTGTCAAAATTATCCTAATTGTCTACAGTGTAATTGCTAAATACGTGGCGCTGCTATTCCTTATTGGATACTCCACAGGAAATTATTTTTGTGCCACTAATTGGAATAGATTTGCAGAATGTTTGCTTTAATTCCGTGATTGCCACTTATCCAACCATACCTCTTGTTGTATCACAGGGACTGACAGACAAATTCAAGGAGAAGGACACGCAATATCGAGGCTCTGCAACATTTACTTATGAAGAGTTCATGCTCACTGTTCTACCTTATCTTGTTGCATAGAGATATCAATGAGCATTCAAGGGTGTTAAAATTGCCAAAGTACATTGATGTATGTAGCTCCGTTTTTTTTTTTTTTTAATCTGGTGCAGATTCTATCAATAATGTGAATATATCTCAGTTCTCAGCTTGCTTGCTCAAATATTTCGATCACTAGAGGTGTTACTCTTTTAAGATTAATGTCAGCAACGTTTACTATAGTCTCGTAATTTCCGTGGAATTCTTATTTACCAGTCAATGGAGTTCTTATTTGGATGTCGTTGGTATTCTTCGGCTTTGATGACCGCAGAGGGAGCTGATGTATGAATATGCATCAATGCAGCAACAAATTAGTTGTTGGTTTATTGTTCTGAGTTTTCATTCATTGCGTCATGGCTTGCTTATTGTCAATATGTGAATATATCTCAGGAGGCATGCTGTCACTAGATTCGAGATTACTTAGAAAAATTGTCTCTATTCCCCACAGTTAGTATCATCTATACTATCATCACACTGCAATAATAATGGCAAAGATCTTTTTGTACTCTTAACTTGAGCCTCGAGCCCCCAAATACTTCTGTGAAAGTCTTCCTCTATAGTCCTATTTGTTTGCACCTTTGTGAATTTGTGTTTAATAATAGGGTTATTTGATAAGAATAAACCAAATTATTGATCATATTCTCATAATAATCCAAACTTCAATTTAACTAGAAATAAACCATGTTATTACCCTTCTTTACTCATGTTGAATTTGAGACTATACCTAGCAAAATGGGTTAGACCCGAATGACCCGACCTGAAAAGGCTGACTCGAGACCCGAAAATGATCCAAAACCCAAATTGATCCGACCCGACCCGACCCGACCCGAAATATGCGTTAAACCCAAAATGACCCGACCCATACCCGACCTGATTGACCCGTTTTGCCAGTTCTACTTAAGACTATGTTTATGGAGGGTGGGAGGGGAAAGGTTAGAAGGTCTACAACAAACAAACGCAATTTATTTTCGCAGTACATTTTTTACTCATTTCAGTATATTTTACGCAATAATTTCCGTTTACATACCCTTGGGAAAAAAACACAAACCTAATTCTCTCATTGTTCAACATACAACCTTTCAAATCAAAAAAAATTCTTTTATTATGGATCAAATTTTGGATGTATAACATATATTTGTTTCATTATTTGAAAATAATTGAACAAATTAATGTTTTGTTTTATTTTATTTTGATAATTTTAATTTAGGGTTTGGGTTAATTAGGGATTTTACTCGGTGGTTTTCTGATGGTCGGCGGCGGCGCGGTTGGAGGTGCGTCTAGGTGGTGTGGCGGGATGGTCGCGTGTCTGTGAGGTAGGACATCATGTAGAGGCGGTCGTTGAGCCGCCGCGGTTATAACTGAATAGCGGAAGGACGTCGAATTAATTTCTATTTAGCTTTAAGGCGCCTGGGCTTGGCGTGGTGGCTGGTCAGATGGCTGGCCGACGAAATCCAGCGGTGGGGTTGGTGGGTGGTGGTGGTGGTGTTTGGTGTGATTGCATTTGGTGTTGGGGTGAATGGTGGTCATAAGTGTATTGTAATGAGCAAAATGTGTTTCGAAAATCAAGATCCTAAGGAAAAATAAAATTTTTTTACTACCCACTTTCTAAGTGGGTTGACAATGAACCAAGGCCCACGGACAAACCTCCTACACATATACACGTGACAAGTTTTTATTGGGGGAGGGCTTTCGCTAATAATAAACAAATAGCAAAGAGAGTAATAATAAAATACAAATGACTATAATTATAATGGGTATTGATTTTCGTAATAGACTTTTTACTCATTGTAGTACACATTTGACTATTTTACCCCTCTCATTTATTCTCCACTCCCAAATTCTCTCTCACCCATCACCGCCTAAGTTATCACCATACCATCAACAGCCAATCAAGAAAATCAAATTGATTAACTAAATCCCCTAGCAAGTGGAGTAATCAACACAAACAAGAGTGATGGCTAATTTACAATGAAGCCATGGACATATATCACATATGCTGATATGCATATATCTATGCAATAAACGAACCCCAGAATACAATTGCTGACACATTATTCGGATCCCTAATTTCTAACGAGTCAATGGAAACCCAATTTCTGGGGAGTAACGGATAATCCTATTTCGAAAGTTCGACGAATTGCAAAAGAAATTCAATCAAAACGGGGGAAAATCAACAAAATAAAAGAAAGAGTCATGGTTGGATGGTGATTACTACGGGGGAAGGGTGGCTGGTTGGTATGGGGAGGAAACAGGGATAGTGGGTTGGAGGCCAGCCGACGAGGATCTGGCGGTGGGGACAGGGGTGTGTGGGTGTGGTGGTGGTTTAGATGGTGATTCATAATTTATTTTCAATTTTTGGATGCAGTACATTTTTTTTAGTGAGGGGTATGCAAATGGAAAATAGAAAGCAAAAAGTACTGAATTAAGTAAAAAATGTACTGTGAAAATAAATTACGATTATAACTTTACAAATGAAAAAAAAAAAAAAAAGTTACATCAATATTTATAATTTTTCATACTCTACAAATAAAGATCCCATTTGATATACTTTTTTTATTTTTTAATTTAAATTGTTTTTTTTATTAATCATATATTACGTACTAGTTTTATCCCGTGCAAAATTGCACAAGGTTGCTTATTAAACTTATTTTTAAATACCGTTCGACTTAATTACAAATATTGAAAACAAAATTCCATAAAACTAAATTCTGGAGTACTAATTAATACTCTGTATCATCTAACGAACGAAAAGTTACAGAGTGTTACATACTTCCTCCGTCTCAATCAATAGTTTACACTTGCTTTATTTCCCCCCTTAGGCCTGTCAATGCTATGAGCCGGCTCGTTGAGCCCTCGGAATTGGCTCGGTCAAAGCTCGGCTTCAGCTTGAGCTCGAGCTCGAGCCGAGCTTGGATAAATACGAGCCGAGCCCGAGCTCAGAAAGGCTCGGTTCGAAAGCTCGTTTGGGCTCGTTTATAAATTATTTTTTTTTGTATAATCTTTATATTGTAGTATGGGTTTTTTTGAAACTACTCCCTACCATAATCACTTCTTTTGTAATTGCTCCCTACTTACAAAAATTTTAAAAACTGCTACCCTAGTTTATACCCAGGTTAAAACTTGCTACCTAAAACCGGTGCCACGTCATATTTCCGACTAATTTGAATTTTCTCACATATAAACACATTTTTGTGACTGTTTTACCCCCCCTCCTTACCCTTTAGTTTTACTCTAACACACAAACTATTGCATAACTATTGCTAAGGTGGTCACCTAGCGACCTCTAGAACTATTGCTAAGGTGCTACAAGGCGGGTTCTTTTGGCCTTTAATGTTCAAAGACATACACTATTTGGTGAAATATTGTGACGCTTGCCAAAGATCGGGAAACATAGGGAAGAAGAATAAGATGCCTCTTAACAACATATTGGAGATTGAGTAATTCAATTATTAATGTATAAATTTCATGGGACCATTTCCCAATTCTTGTGGAAATGAGTATATCTTGGTAGCGGTTGACTTCGTCTCCAAATGGATAGAAGCCGTGACATCCCCGACAAATGGCTCGTAAATGGTGATTAAGCTATTGAGCCTATCTTCCCAAGATTCGGGACACCAAGATACTACGCCAATTCTTCACATTAATAACAACGCTATAACAACGGGTTACTTCATACAATAACGTAATATAGATAACCATTGCCCCCCCCCCTCTTACCCTTTAGTTTTACTCTAACACACAAACTATTGCATAACTATTGCTAAGGTGGTCACCTAGCGACCTCTAGAACTATTGCTAAGGTGCTACAAGGCGGGTTCTTTTGGCCTTTAATGTTCAAAGACATACACTATTTGGTGAAATATTGTGACGCTTGCCAAAGATCGAGAAACATAGGGAAGAAGAATAAGATGCCTCTTAACAACATATTGGAGATTGAGTAATTCAATTATTAATGTATAAATTTCATGGGACCATTTCCCAATTCTTGTGGAAATGAGTATATCTTGGTAGCGGTTGACTTCGTCTCCAAATGGATAGAAGCCGTGACATCCCCGACAAATGGCTCGTAAATGGTGATTAAGCTATTGAGCCTATCTTCCCAAGATTCGGGACACCAAGATACTACGCCAATTCTTCACATTAATAACAACGCTATAACAACGGGTTACTGCATACAATAACGTAATATAGATAACCATTGCCCAAATATTGGCGGAAATCTCAAGCGCGCAACAATCAGAAAACGGTTTTACAATTAACCGTTGTCAAATTATTGTTTACAACGGTTTGCGAAAAACCGTTGTCTAATATCCGCAACGGTTTTCAGTATGACCGTTGTAGAGTATCTTTCTCAACGGTTTTTTACAACCGTTATCGATTATTGGCAACGGGTTTTGGACAACCGTTTTCTATTTGTATATAAAGAACGGTGGTTCATAACCGTGGTTATATTTTTGAAAAACGGTTTGTTAGTAAACCGTTGTTATATTGTGTTTGGAGAACGGTGTTATCAAAACCGTTATTACTTTTTGAATTGTTTTTTTTTTTTGGAATCAACATTATTTGACCAGTAATGCATGCAAAAAGGTATAACTCGAACAGTATATATAGCCATTGTACACGCATGTAGCCGTTATACTATTCAATTTGGTCTATAAATACGTCCTAATAATATTTCAGTTGTTTATCAAAATTTATCAAACATTTACTCTTAACCTCTTTCATTATTTTCTCTCTAAATTTATAAAACATATATATAGCTGGGTTAACTGAACCACAATCACGTTCTCGTTACGTCTATCCTTTCACTTGCATTATGCATAATATTCCTGTTCGTTTTGTAGATGGAATGGGTGTAATGAAGGATTTATCGTGCATAAAGGGAATGCTTGTTGATAATGCAGGTTATACGACGGTTAAAAGAGTCCGAAATTCATACCAAATTGAAAAGGTAAATGTATAAAGGAAGTAGATCTAAAAGATGGTTACATAAAGAACAAATCTTGAACCCGATTCAGTTAAATAAATTGATTTCTAATCTAGACTAAAAAGAGGAAAAACAAGAGAGGAAACCTAAAAAATAATTATGAAATTATTCTACTCTAAACTAAAATGAGCCTAAGGTGAGATTCTAAAAATGAGGTCCTCCCTATTTTACATTTTAGATCTTTATATGGAGAATATCATTAAGGGTAGTATTGTCCTAGCCAGAAATATTAGAAACAAGTGATAGCCCCAAGGCAATACGAACACGTGACAATTGACGTCATAAATTTAGAGCTCCTCAAATCTTTACCCGGCCGGGCATTGTTTCACCTCTCGCCGTCTTGATTTCACCCGATTGCTACAATTATTCAAGGATGACTTCAATTGGCTTTGAACTTTAATTTCGATTCCAAATTCATGCGTGATGTTAATTTCATGGACGAGCAAGTGTCTTCGCTGCTCGTGACGGTGCCGCGGTGAGTCTGCTTCTACTTCTTAGTGTTCAACGGAGGCAAAATCGAGTTGAAGGTCAGAGGAGCAGGTGAGTCTGGTGATTAGAGATGGTGGCGGTCGAGTCTGGTGAAGATGGGTTCGTTTGTGATAGACGAATCATCTTAACCAAAACCTTAAGGTGTTGGTTGAGGCCCAACTATTATAAATATTCCTATTACGCTCCCTCACTCAAATGCCCATTGGGCTTGAAGAGTGGTTAGTGCACAGGCTCCCCTCGTACCGTGTGCTGAGATTCCACTTCGTGAGTTTTTGAGGAGTTATGAGGTTGCCAGGATTCGAACTCGTGACCTTTGGTCACACTAGCTCTGATATCATGATAGATGAACCATCTGAACCAAAACCTTAAGGTGTTGGTTGAGGCCTAACTATTATAAATATTCCTATTATGGTATCAAAGCGTAATAGGAATATTTATAATAGTTGGGCATCAACCATCACCTTAAGGTTTTGGTTGAGATGGTTCATCTATCATGGTATCAGAGCCAGTGTGACCGAAGGTCACGGGTTCGAATCCTGACAACC
>VHZZ01003694.1:27122-39144 GCA_009801015.1 Silene noctiflora
TGCAGCTCTTTTCACACTTCTTCTTTCCTCACTTCTTCCAAAACCGCTTCACTTGCTCCCAATTCCTCGTTCTCGCCTCGATTCCTGCAAGACGCAATAAAACTCGTAGAAAGGGGGAAATATGGGACACAAAAGCAAGTAAAGGGTCGGAAGACCACATCAAAACGATTCAAAAAGATAAGGGAACACGACTAAATATATCTATATCAAAATTCCCCACAATTGGACCTTACTCGTCCTCGAGTAAGTCACTAGACATAACTAGGACCCGTAATATGTAAAGTACTCACCTAAACTACTAATATCCGATGGAAGGCAATTAACGGGTCTCCTCCGTCCCTTCAACTCACATTGAAACGCAATGAGGTATGCATTCYGATGCAAGGCAAGTGGGGGCTTGCGGAAAACTTTTTGACACATCCAACAATTAAGAACATGCAACAAATAGGATGCATCACAAAAATCAAAACCGCTTTCCTCATCAAAGCGATCATTTTGGTTTTGAAAAATGAAAGGTCTAGGTCGGGAGATACCGTCACAAAGTTCCAACGAGGTGCCAACCCCCTAACAATGGCTCAAGCAACCCAAGCGCGCCCAATGCTCAAGAAACACATTCAAGAGCGGGGAAAGGGGAAATARGTCAAGTCCTCCGAGGATTACAAAACCGAAGATTCAACCAAAGGACCCATGACTAAGAAGACCTAGGACAACGACATCCTCACGGTTTTCACTCGTCGCTCATTTGAATTCCGGGTGTTTTTGTATAAAAGGAAGACCAAACACTCTCCTACTACGACTCGTGAGGTTGGTGAAGTCAACTCCCCAGTGATTGTTGAAGATGCCGTGATGGAAGAAGCTCCCTCTGGGCAGGTGGTCGCTGCTAAGGGAACTGCTGCTGAGGAAGCCGCTGGATCAGGCTTCATTCCTGCAGGAGAGAGTCAGCCAGAGTCGATTGGGAAGAGTACAAAAGAAGTTGAGAGGATAGTGGTAGACTAGGCCTCTGTTTATTTATTTTTGTGACTGTTTTGCTTTGGGGGCCTGGCCTTTTATGGCACAGGTTTTGTAAGAATTTTTAAAACACTTTGGTTTGTATCTGTCCAAGGGGCACATTTATCTTTTCTTTTAGCTATTTCTAATTATATGGGATTCTGCCTAGGAAGCTGTAATACCCCGTATTTACAACAACAACAACAACAACAACCATTGTTGTTAAAATCGCGATCCGGATCGTAGGATCGTACGATCCTACGATCCAAAAGGTAGAAAACGATCCAAATCGTCGTAGAATCGTTTTGGTGGTAGGATCGGTACAGGATCGGTCAGGATCGGGTAGGATCGCATAGGATCGTGTAGGATCGGTGGTAGGATCGCATAGGATCACATAGGATCGTGTAGGATCGGTGGTAGGATCGTTCAGGATCGTAAAATACTTATTTGTGTTAGAAATTTGTGAGTTGGTTGTTCTTCTATACTTACAACTCTAAATTAAAGGTATATATAATATTTTGATATGATTATTAAGACTTTCATGTCATWAAATAAACTTTTAACATTATACATCATAAATTATACTAAATTGTTTACATAGACTTGTTTATCCATGCTATTTGTAGGATCTTACGATCCTACGATTCGATTCTACGGTCCGATCCTACCACCCCTCTTCGTTCCAAAGTAGAATCCCGATCCCGATCCCAACAAAACCAACAACAACAACAACAGTAGTATAATAACCCTACTCACAATTGGAATATACTCCATTTATTCAACTCCATACTACACATTTCTTTTTTCACGTTTGCCAACGCGGGTTTTACTCGTTAAATATCTTTAGCTACGTATTTGCAAAAAATATAAATGTTAGATATTTATAATGTACTCGTCAAGGCGAATCAAACAAGATCTCACATGAAAATATTTTTACTTATGTATGAAAGAAAAATGAACTTGAGGGCTCATTTGTGAATAGTGTGCAAAATAGATAAGTGTAATGTGGAGTTGAATGAAGGGAGTATATAATAATATAATATAATATAATAATATTTGGTAAGTTTTCTAGTCCCTTCCTAATTGTTATCTTAGACTACAATATAAACAACTTTACCTATTCATATTTCACGTACACCTCATAAATCACAATAAGGAGAGAGAGAGAGAGAGAGAGAGAGAGAGAGAGNAATCATCTATAGTTAAATTTGTGACGATTTTATTAAAGAATAAAGTTACAGCAATTCTGTAAATCTATAAGTTGTCTTAAACGAATTATCAGACCATTTTAAAGTTGTTATCTTCGAAAACTTAAAGAATAGGATTAGGTTACTTTCCAGTCTAGTTTATGTCTATAAAATTTTGTAGTAATTGGCGTTATGAACATGTCACCTGAGAATCCGCGAATGCATTAGTAGTCTAAAGTTTATTTCGTAAGCCTAATTTATAAATTGAAATTTAGTTGGGTATTTTGTATAAATTATATTTGAAGAGTCTAGATGATCCTAGACATTATAATTTCTCAAAAATCATATGTTAAACTTGTTTTATGAACCGATACTTTTTATGCGACGAAATTCGTCAGTATTTATAAATCTTTCAAGAAAACCTTGATAAGTCTGGAATTTGAGGAAAGTCTATTTCACAAGAACGGTAGATATGTGTCTTAGGGTTCCAACCCCACTGATCTTGCATCGTTTGGATTTTTATTGAATTAATATTAACTTTTATAGTGAGACTGAACTGAGCTGTAAAACGGTAGAATTAGAGATTTAGCTTTGAGGTTGTCAAAAGGATTAGGACGTGATGGGCATAGGATAAGTGAATGATTAGTTGGTTGTTTATGTAGCGATTGTACATAATTATGTTATGTAGGTTATGGATTTGTAAAGGATCGATTTGATTGCTTGTGTGACTTGTGTGACTCGAAGATTTGCTATCAGGTAGGGATTATCTTACTCAACTTATATTTATTTGATTGTTATTTGTTTATATATATGTGTGTGTGGTTAATTTGTATATATTGCGATGCGATTGTGATTACGGCGGATTAAGAACACGGAGTTGGGTTATTTATGAGTATTGGTGATTATTATATTCTGTTTGAAGGGACCGAACTGCTAGTCCTTATGAGCTGTTATTTGAAGGGACCGATATACCGCTAGTCCTTATGTTTTATTGAAGGGACCGGTCTGAGAAACCATTAGTCCATATGGCGTCAGTTGATCACTGGCCGCCCCTCAGAGTCTCTTCTCTAGTAGGCTCACTACTAGGGATATGTGCACATTCGGAGCTGAGGCAGCTTTAAGACGGGGTTTGGAGGAGTGGATGTGATTGGAGTATGTTGTGGATAGACAAATGTTATGGGTGCTACCGTAACCTGTGATTTTTATAATTGAGCTGGATTACTATCTTTGTGTTAACACTGTTTTTTTATTTATGTCGTTAATTCTATTGTTTGTTTAGTCCCTACTCAACCTTTGGTTGACGTGTGTTTGTTTCTGTGTCAAAAAATAAAATGATGCTTGCTCTAATTGATGGCGTCTTGTGGTGAACCAATTGATATTTCCGGATAATTGGGGAACATATTTATTTAACAGGTTATGAGTTAGATTTTGGGAACTTGGGATGTGAGCAAGAAGAGGAGATGACCTTACATGTCTAGATCACTTAGTTTAATGTTTCCACTGTTTTTATTTATTCCCGCTGCATAGTATTTGTATAGTTTATCAGCTGACTTGTAATTAAACCTATTAAAGGTGATTTTAATTTAAAGTATTTTGGATTTTGTTTACCTTTGTTATTCACTACCTTAGGAAACAGAGATGGTAGCAGTTCTATTTATATGAGAATGTATAGTTAAGGCTCTTGGATATTTTTTTAAATGGGGGTGTTACAGAAGCAAATTTGGTTATTTACATCGTTTATGTCGAAGTATTTGTCGTGTCTACCCACGAGGTAGATTTAGACTCTAACTGGTGTCGTGTCTGCCCAGGAGGCAGATTTAGACTCCCCAGTGATGTCGTATCTGCCGGGAGGGAAGACTTAGACTCAAACATTGTTGACTACTTAACCTTGTTCTTGACGCAAGGTGTGTTCATCGTATTTTAAGCCATCGGGGGCGTACCTTAGATAAGTTTATCGTCATTCTAGGACCACTGGGATGCATGCATGCTGAGGGGTCGTGACTTTATCAAGTACTCGACGTCGGTAGCTACCTTGGGGGTATTCTCAAGGGTATCTGCGTGAGCTCTGAGATGCGGCCAAGCTCCCTTTCGTGTTCATCTGCCTGGTGAGGGTGTCTGATTCAGGAATTAGGTTGGGCATGTTGGAGTGTCGTGTACCTTGTCACCCTGCGTTCGGGAGTAAATCCTGTTTGCACCACATCTGATAGGTTGCGGAGGTCAGGGCTCAGAATATTCCTTGTGTGCCTACTCCCTCCACACACACTTTTTTTTTTGGAGTTTATGGCTGCTGAAATTTCTTTTGTACACTAAGGTCTCCACACCTTGGTCAGATGTGGTACTTCTTCAGGTGAAGAATGTTCCATGGTTTCTTGATGATTTGACCTTGTTTGGTCATTAGTTTATGCGCACCACGGCCAACGACACTCTCCACTTGGTCAGGTCCTTCCCATTTATGAGCGAATTTACCAGCTTTGTGATTTTTGGTGTTCTGGAACACTTTTCGAAGAACCAGGTCTCCTACTTCCAGGAGCCTGATTTTTATGTTCTTGTTGTAACTCCTGGCTACTGACTGCTTGTAGGAGGCTAGACGTATCTGAGCGCTTGTTCTTAACTCGTCTATCGTGTCCAGACTTCTGGTCATCTCCACCCGATTCAGTTCCTCTTTCATAAATCCATACTTATAGGTGGGGACCAGAACTTCTAATGGTATCACTTTTTCTGCCCTAAACCCCAGGCTGAAGGGTGTTTAGCCTGTCGTCATATTTGGGGTAGTTCTATCTGACCACAACACCAAGGGTAGCTCATCTGCCAATTTTCCTCCTAATTCCTCAAGTCGTTTCCTCAAATTTTCCACAATAATCTTATTGATGGATTCAGCCTGTTCGTTCGTTAAAATGAGGGTTTTTGGGTGATGATTTTTTCAATGTGATATTTCACCTGGCGCAGAATCCCTTAGCGTTGTCTGATATGAACTGTGACCACTGACCCGTTGTCACATATAATTCCTGATGGGATCCCAAACTTGCAGAGTATGTTGTGTTTGATAAAAGAAATCACTTGTTTATCTTTTACCTCGGTAAATGCCTCGGCTTCTATCCACTTAGAGAAGTAATCTATCACTACCAACATGTATAATCTGTTACCCGGGGTTCTAGGTAATGGACCCACAATGTCCATTCCCCGTGTCATGAATGGCCTTGGCGAAATTATTAGATTCATGGGTTCTACTGGTTGGTGTATCATAGGGGTAGATCTTTGTCATGCATCACATGTTTTCACATATTCAACTGCGTCTCTTCGCATCGTGGGCCAAACGTATCCCTGTTTGAGGGCTTTATTTGACAGACTCTTACCCCCTTCATGGTTTCCGCATTCTCCATTGTGGATGGCATGCATTACTGTCTGTGCTTCTGTTCTGTTCAGGCATCTCAAGTAGGGTCCTACCAAGGATTTCGTGAAAAGCACATTATCAACCAAGACAAATCTCAAAACTTTCATTCTGAAACCTCTAACTTCCCTTTCCTCTGCTAGCAGCTTATCCTCTGCCAGCCAGTCTACAGAAGGTTTACGCCAATCAGAGTCAGCTTGCTGCTCGTCCGCGCTTGCTAGTATTTTTGCGGAGTTCACTTGTTTTGACTTCTGTTGCATATCATGTTGATCCTCATCTATCTCTTTCAACTTTTGTATAGATGGCTTTAGCATGTGCACGTTTAGTATGCTGGGCGATTCCGCTTGTTTGAATGTTGCCCCCAAGGTTTCTAGTGTGGCAGCTTCCACATTTTGGTCTCTAGGGACCTGGCTTATTTTGAAGTCTTTAAATTTCTGCTTCAGATCTTTTGCCACCTTGGGGTAGGCTATCATATTCGATTCCCTAGCTGTATAAGAGTCATTTATATGGTTAACTATGAGCAAGGAATCATTGTAAACCTGCAGCTCTCTGACTTTTAATTCAAGCGCCATCTATAGGCCTAGTACGAGCACCTCATACTCTGCCTCATTGTTCGTTGCTTTGAACTCACACCTGACTGCTTGAACTATCATATCCATTGGGGATATCTCAGTACTAGGCCTATTCCTGCTCCCCTCTGAAGGGAAGCTCCATCTATGTACAACGTCCAAACTTCGCCATCTCTATCTTCTTTCAAGCTTAAGATCTCTTTCTCAGCCTGTGCCTGGAAGGTTGGGCTGAAGTCTGACACAAAGTCCGCCAGTGCATGTGACTTGATTGCGGCCCAAGGTTCGTATTGGATGTCATATCCACTAAGGTGCACAGACCATTTTGACATCTGACCTGACAGCTCAGGTTTCCTCATTACAGACTTTAATGGGTGGTTAGTCACAACATTTATGGTATGAGACTCAAAATAAGGGCGCAACTTATAAGACGCAGTGACGAGAGCCAACGCTAATTTTTCAACAGATGTTTACCTGGTCTCTGCAGATAGCAAAGACTTGCTTACGTAGTACACTGGCTACAGGACCTTGTCCTGCTCCCTGACTAGAACTTCCCTGAATGCTGCCTCTATGACATATAGATACAAGTATAGGGCCTCTCCTTGTTCTGGCTTTGACAACAGCGGTGGGGAGCTGAGGTAACATTTGAGTTCCCTAAATGCTTTTTCATGTTCATCCGTCCGCTCAAACTTTAGGCTTTTTCTGAGTATGTCATAGAACAACATGCATCTGTCTGAAGACCTGGATATGAACCTGCTCAATACCGCCACCTTCCCTGCCAGTCTTTGCACGTCTTTAGGCCTTTCTGGTGATTTGAGCTGGAGTATTGCTTTGATTTGCTCTGTGCTGGCTTCTATCCCGTTTGCGTCACTGTATATCCCAAGAAATTTCTCGAGGACACTCCGAAGGTACATTTAGACGGGTTCAGTTTCATTTTGTATTTTCTCAAGGTGTCAAATGTGTGCGTCGGGTGTTGCATATGCATCTCGGCTTTCTTTGAGTTTACCACCATATCGTCAATATATACTTCCACAGTTTTCCATATCTGCTCCTTGAACATTCTGTTCACCAGCCATTGGTAAGTCGAGCTTGTGTTCTTTAGTCCGAAGGGCATCACGTTATAGCGTCCATGAATGTCAACATCTCGTGTCCCGCTGTAGCGTCGACCATTTTAATTTGATTATAACCACTCCTTCTTTGTGACATGAACGTTATCTTCTCCTGGTCCCTTGGATCCATTTTAATTTGATTATAACCACTCCAGGCGTCCATGAATGTCAACATCTCGTGTCCCGCTGTAGCGTCGACCATGGCATCAATGTGTGGTAGTGGGAAAGGATCTTTAGGGCATGCTTTGTTCAAATCTGTGAAATCTACACAGACCCTTTATTTGTCGTTTTTCTTGGGCACTACCATCACATTTGACAACCATTCCGGATACTTGGCCGCTCGTATTTTTCCTACAGCCAACAGATTATCCACTTCTTGATTAATGACCTGGTTCCTCCCAGCTGCGATGTTTCTCCTTCTTAGCTGTATTGGGTTACACTTTGGGTCCACACTCAGTTTGTGTGTTATGACAGATGGGTCTATCCCTACCATGTCGTCATGGGACCAGGCAAAGCCGTCCATGTTGGCTTTAGGAAAATCAACTAACTGCTATCTGATGTTACCTGCGCACTCGGCTCCTATAAGCACCGTCCTTTCTGGTTGCAGCTTTTCCAGGCTAACCTTATCTAGTTCTTCCGTTGGTGGCCCAATGTAATCAGCCTGGACATGTTGGCTCTGTGATTGTTATGCCGGTGGGTTGACTGTGCATTTTAACGCCTTCTTGTAACATCATCTGGCTTCATCCTGGTCTCCACGTATATCCTCTACTCCCTAAGGTGTGGTAAATTTCACACATTGGTGGTATGTTGAGGGGACTGCTTTCATCAGGTGCAGCCATGGCCTCCCTAGAATGACATTGTAGGTTACTGGGCCGTTGATAACTAGATATCTTACTTGCTTATTTATTCCTCCTGCATAAGTTGGGATTGTGATTTCTCTTAATGAATGAGCTGTCTCTCAACTAAACCCTACCAGCGGGATATTCTTCCTCAACAGCTCTTTTTCACTGAATCCCTTCCCTTTTATGGTGTCTAGCATGATCATATTAACTGAGCTCCATGTATCCACGAAGACTTTTATCACTGTGCAATTGGCCACGGATAACGTTATGATTAATGCATCATGGTGCTCCTGACTGTCGTGGACGTCCACTTCGTCGAAGGTGACTGCTGGCAAGTCGCTGTGGGTGATTCTACAGGAGGACTCATATCTGTCACCCTTGACCTCGATAGCATATCTCTTTGCGACTGAATATGTTAGGCCACTTAAATCCGAGCCACTTGTTCTCACGTTTATTATCTTTGTGCACACAAGTGGTGGTGAGGGTAAGGTCTGCCTTGTGGAACTTAGTTTACCAAGGTTGTCTGCCCCCACGCGATAATAGGTGATCTAGGTTTCCTAGGTCGTATTGGTACTTGACCTCCCTTCGTAGGTTGTATCAATTTTCCGTGTTATGTTCAATATCATTGTAGAACTCACACATCTTTTTGCTTCTTTTCCTCCATGATTGTTTCTCGAATGGTGGTCTGGGCAATTTCACTTTATCTCCTATGTCTTTCAATGCTTGTAGGAGTCCAGCCATCCCAATTGTGAATCTGTATTCACTCAGCTTAGGAGGTAGTGGGGCTTCCTCCTTACCTTCTACTTTGTATATCGCCCTACTGTAGGGTTTGGGTCGCTCATCTTTTCTTTCTGTAACAGACTTCTTGCTAGTCCTTTCCACCCCTGATGTGGTTTTCCTGGACATGACATCCTCTTCCAGTCTGATTGTTGCTACCGCTTTAGCTTAGACGTCCTTAACGGTGCGGCAGGGATGCATGGTCAACTCTTTGTATAGATCTGAATCTCGATGCAACCCCTGCCCGAATGCCTCCACCGCAATAGGCACATCACTGCCTTTTATCGCCACTTTTTCTTTGTTGAATCTTGTGACAAAGTTTCTAGTCTTCTCATCAAACCCTTAGACAATCTTTTAGAGGTCGCTGATATGCTTTTCAGGCTTCCTGCTGCTGGAAAACTGTTGAGTGAATTCGTTTACCAAGTCAGCAAAGGTAGCTATTGACCTGTTTGGCAGACCAACGAACCATTGTAGTGCGGCGCCTAATAGCGTTGACCCAAATCCTTTGCACATGCAGACTTCTTTCAAAGATCTAATTGCCATTATAACTATCATATTTTGCTTGTACTGACTGACATGGTCAAAGGGATCCGAAGTGTCGTCATAAAGTGTCCAAGTAAGGCCATTGAATCTCTTTGGCACAACAACCAGCGATGCATGTCTATAAATGGTGAATCTGCATAGCTGTCTGGAGTCGCTTTTTCCAAGGGAGCTGACATCCCTGGGATCTTGCTTAACATCTCCTTGAGCTCCAAATATTGTTGATCCCTGATGATGTTGTGGTTATAATTAGGGTTGTACAGGGGTGCTTGGTAATTCTGGGCGCTACCTCCCGACCAAGTTGTTAATGGACTTTGGCAGCTTGTGGCCAGGGGGTTGTTGTGATCAGAGATCCTGGTTGCCAGCCTGTAATCTGTTGATTGACAATTCCCACACCAGACATCTGGTTAGTAGTAACAATATTGCTGACAGTAGCATTACCTGGTCTGGGTTCTGTGCTGCTTATTGTCGGCCAACCGTCAGGTGTCAGTCGCCCAAGTCCATGCGGGATTATACCGTCTTTAGGGGGTGTCCCTGTTAAATCCAATTTCGTAACCAGCTCGGAAGGGAATAGGCATGCTTGCTCTTTGCTTCCTGATGTCTCGCCTAGGCGGCTGGCTGTCCGGACCTTACTCCTGTTTACTGATGGAGTTGGTGTAGTCCTCTACTGTTGTAAGGCATCTATCTATGCCCATAGTGCCCGGTTTTGTTCTTCTGCCTGAGATTTCGCCTTTCGTTTCTCCTCCCTCGTGTTGTCGATGGTTTTCTGCAAATTATCCATCCCACTGATTATGATCTGGGTTGGATTGGGTAGTGGTGGACCATGATGTCTAACGTGTCGAATATCTTGTTCCCCTGGGTGGGACCTGCTTCCTTTTCAACCCTTGGTGGTCCTTCCATCTCTCTGGTCACCTTTCGCTGGCTGGTTTTTGGCGGGAGGTTGGCCTTTGCAGATGGACCTGACGTCGTGGCTTGGGTTCCAGGTGCTGGCGGCGCACTTGTCTGCATCCGCGATGACTGACTTCCTTCTGACCTTGGTGGGACAGTTTGTTTGTTTTCTGACATGATGTGTTCTTGGTTTCTAGAACGATTGACGATGACGATCACTATGCTTCCACGGTGGGCGTCAAATTGTTTTGGTATATTTTACTAACTAGGTCAATTCCGGGTCAAAGTAGTCTTATGCGCTAGTCGTTCAATTGTACATGTGCGATTATGTTATGTGTGCTATAATACGTAAATAAAAGAGATTGAACACAAGAGATTTGATGACGTGGAAAACCCAATGTGGGAAACGACCGCGGGAAGGAGATAGAATCCTTCCAAGATGTTCACTAGCAAATATGAATAATAAAGCACGAATACAAGTAAAGAAGGCGGCTAATTGCTAGTGTACGATGTATAGGGTTGTTTTTCTATTTATGACTGAATGAATCTCCTTCCCTTCCTTGCCTCGTGTTATATAGTGCTGAAACCCTAGCTAGGTTTAGCTTACTTGCTTCTCAAGTCTCCAATCTTATTTCGGTTGGGCCAATCCTTCTTTCGTATCACACATGACCCACAAGCTCCTCTCCTCCACTCGCATGACGAATGGACCTATCATCCTTTAGCCCGTCTTCCCTCATTCGGTCTAATATGCTTCCTCCTGGCCCAATGTGTAAAATAGGGCCCAAACAAATACTCTTGTTCGTTTATGAACAAAGATCAAGCCTTTGCATGTACAACGTATATTTGAGACGAATACGTTTGACTTTTTTTCAGTCATTTGCGTATGGTATTTAGCAAAACAAAAAACAATTACTCATCATATAGAAGTAAAGCCTTTAAATTAATTTGATATAAAGAACACCCAATTTTTTGAATATCTGTATATGATACGAAGTTTACCATATGATTTTTTGGCTTTAAATGGAGCCGCAAGAGCGACGACGGGATCTGAACCACGCTCATGAGTATCGCCTCTCATAACTTTCCCAACTAAGCTTAGGATATTGCTGCTTGGGTTAAACTTTACCAACAAATATATCATAGAATATTAGTCAAGAGAGAACGTTAAGCAAATTGCCTCACGAAGATAACAGAACTCTAATAAAGCTACGTTTAACGGTGCAATTATGAGTATAAAAAGTAATAGATGATGAATACGATAGAAGTGCTAGAGTATTATAGGCGAGGAGTAAGAACTATATATAGATATAGTTATTCATCGTAGAAAGCGCAGTTTTTTCTCTGTCAAATTACATTTAAGTCATCAAAATCTTTGATCTTATCTACTTTATCTTGATGAAGGCATGGGACGCTAAACATCCATATGGAAATATATGAAATTAGGCTCTAATATAATACAAAGATAAAAATTTCTTTGTGATTGGTTTGATGATTATCATCTTACAATGTTTATCAATACATCAATTTTGGGTTCTTAATTGTCCTTAATTGTTAGACCTCTTCTTAGTTCTTACGAAGTTACGATGATGTAAATTTTGGGTTATCAGTGAAGCATCTTACATGCAGACATGCAGTACATGTTACAACTTGCACTATTTCAACACAAATGCCTGCATTTGTTTTAGTTGTATCATATAACAAAGCGTCTCCCTTGTGACGGGTCGGTATTTGTGACGGG
>VHZZ01003694.1:50121-60552 GCA_009801015.1 Silene noctiflora
TAAATACTATAACACTGATGGTAAAATACATAAAATATGAAAAGTTGAGTTAAAAACTTAGAATTTATTTCATTTATTATGAGTCTATGAGATTAGATACGTGAAATACTATACTGATAAAGATTACATACATGAAAAGATAAGAAGAGAAACATAATGATAAATTGTACACGGTAATACTATACTAATATGGTAATACTTGTAACTAATACGTAGCAAGAACTACTCCAATAAGAATTGTATCAAATAACAAACTTAAATTCTCATTTAAGACGGACATATTCGTTTAACTTACGGGTCAAGTATCATACATAAGACAAAAACATAATACACTGAGATTAGCAAAATGTTTGTCTCATCTCTTCAAGTGAAGTGTTATTTAACGCGCTTTATTATTAAGACGGATATAAAAGACCTAGTTGACAAACAAAAGCTATCACTCACCCAACACAAATTGATAAATAAAGATAACAAAAAGAAACTGGGCTCTTCATAATTCACAGGAATCACAGTCGTCTCCAACCACCGCTAGTAATGGACAAATAAACTCACCCCTGCATACCACTTCTTCTATTCTCTTAGTATTTTCTATTTTCAAAGTTTCTATTAGATTAGCTTGATGATCGTTGCTCGATTGATCGCTCCTAGTAAGCAATGGTACCTTGATTTTCAACTTGCTCTTTGCTACAGTTTGGTAAAATTTGTGTTTGGGTTTTTGTGAATTGTGAATAAGGTTGATTGGGGTTATTTATATGATTTTTTACAGGACATTATTTGAAAATAAATTGGACGAAAATCTCTCCTCTATCTCTATCTCTAAAATATGGAAAATGATAATCGAAAATCACGTTTCTATAATTACGTCAAATATTTAAGATTCTGTACCCACTTGATTGTTTATGGTTAGCTGGAATTTAGGATTTCTCCATGATTTATTTATAATTTTTAAAAAAAAATTCTAGTGCTCTAATTTACTGCCACATCAGGTTGTGGAAAAAAAACTGAGATGTCATGTCAGCTTTATTGGCAGCGGTATTAAAGAAGTATATGATGTTTGGCCTCACCTATCAAAAATGAATTTTTGTTTTTAAAGCTTAATTTTCTAAAAGTGTTTTTCAAAAATAGAAGCATCAAATTGTTACTTCTATTTTTATGGGCAAAATATATGGATTTTTAGTTTTTGGGAAATTTTGTATAGTTTTTAGAAAATATTGTGTTTGGTCAAAAAGTGTTTTTATGTCCAAAAACACTTTTACAAGTTAGGCCAAACACACCCTAAATTATAAATGAGTAGTTTAAAAAAAGCTGGAGACTTTAATATCACTCGAAAAAAAGCTTCCTTTATTATCTAGTTATTATATTATTATTATTATTATTATTATTATTATTATTATTATTATTATCTATTTCAATTACTTTACTTGCGCTTGTTATTTAAATTAGTGTTTATGGATTAAATTTGTTAATTAAATTTATGAATTAGGGTTTATGGGTGTGGGTGGCGGCGGCTGGGTAGCGGACAACTAGGTAGTGGCGGCGTTGTCGTCATCAAATTGCATTCACGAAGAGTTGATTAAAATCAATTTGCATTAACTGCACTACAATACAACAATTCCATTTCTTCTGGAAACGAAGAAAATTCGTAAAGCAAAAGAAATCAGACAAAATTGCTGGACTTTCTCCGTAAACCAACTTTCAGAGAGAAAAAATGAGATTTGTGAACCAAAATATTAAATGAATCAGTAGCCAAGGACCAAATGGCTTGGCAGTATTTGTCCAACACTATAATGAAAAGGTATGGTGGGGGAAGATGGGTGTTTCTTGATTGGAGTTGATTTGGGTTGGCGAGAGAAATAACAAGGGTAAAATCATAAAAATTCGTATCTGAAAGAGTAAAGTTCATACATGAAAAAAACAATACTCTAAATAAAAAGGTATCTGATTATTGAGCTTCAGGCAGAGCACAAACTGACAGCACAGGATCTGTAAATTTGCATTCTGAACTAAGCTTACAAATTTAAGCATTACTTTCCTGAGCTTACATTCATACAAAATCAGCAAAATTACATACAAGCCTACAAAACTGATTTTTTAGTAAAGCTATCTACCGCCCCTTACATTTCAATCAATTATCGCCACTTTAACTTTATAGCGACCAAGACAAAGTTAAATGGGCCACATTTTAACTGAAATAGAGCAAACATATAAAACCTCAACCAGGGAACATAAGGATAATATTACTCTTAATCAGTGATTTCTCCCTCTTCCTGGCAACCACCATGAGCCTCGACACTGCCAATGAGTTCTTTCAAAGATGTCTCGTCATTGTTAACATCTCCGGCTTCTTTTACAACCACCGTAGGAAAGCTAAGGGGATCCTCGGTCTTATCCATAAAGAACGAGTTCATGGTCATGAACCGAAAAGCCTGCAGTAAACGATTGTTATCTCGCTTCATATCAGCACTCAAGAGCTTTTGCATAAGACTTGGCTCCTTAATTGGAATTTTTCTTCCTTTGTATTCCTCCTCTTTTAGTTTTGTTGCAAAATGCTCATGCTCTTCAGATAACTGATTATTATCGTCAGTGTTCCTTTTTGAAGGAACCCTGTTGTTTCTGTCGAACTTTCCCCTTTTATTGAATCTGTTTTGATGCCGGCCATTGTTAAATTTCCTCTTATTCCTACCTTTCCCATGAGAGACGTTTTCATCATCCAACATGTAGTGTGATGGAATTTCTGGAACTTCAAAACCCAACTCAACTTGCTTTGCCAATACTTCCTTGAGTTGCTGCATTAAGTCATTGTGAATCAACGCATCAAAAACCCGACAATATCACAGAATGCAGATAGTCTGAGAGCAATTTGTGCAGTATTTAAGTAAGAATAACAACAGGCCCACAGTTAAATGACTGGGATCATCAAACCCCTCTTCCCCCCCCCCCATTGGTTGGAGCTTTACAGGAGCTAGTTTAAATTTATTTTACTGATTTGCTGAGGAAGAGAGTCACAAATGTCCGCATAAGAAAGCATCATTAATATATTATTCCATCAAATATGCCAAGACTTTCACAAAAATTCATGTGAAACCACCCCGCTCACCATTACAATCAAGCGAGGATACATAAAAAATTGGGCTCTTTAAATATGTGAGACCGTCTTATACAAGAGTCGCTAATTTATTCTTTGCAAGAGAGACTCATGATCTTGATCTATATGCTACATATTATCTACCTATACACATAAGATATACCCGATATATATCATCCTTTTGCTCAATTTTACTTAAAATTGATCGCCAAATTATTGTTCCTTGAAGGATTTATTCAACGAATAATGATACCACTTCTGAAAAGTCAAGTCATGTTAGGAAATTGATATATAAACAGTTTTTTTTTTTTTTTTTTGGTTCGACTTGGTTTAAACCAAATCAGATTCCAAATACTTAGTTAAGTTCAAAGAGAACATACCCTATTAGGATCAGGCGCTAAGAACTGTATGTAAGGTTTTAAGATTAACAGACAGGTTCTTAAAATCCCATAATAATATATTAATTCGTAAAAACTCAACTAGTTATCTTACAAAACCATCCATAAAAATCACGAAGTCTTACTAATTTGAAAGCAGATCCTATATCGTATTTTCATGTCTCATTTGGTATCCCATCACTTCAATCTTTTGACACATCATCCATTTAATGTGATATACACAATCTTTTCTATGATTAAAGATTATGTGTCCGAAGGAGATATAGTGGGACACAAGATGGGGCACAAAAATAGGACAGAGGATATGCTCTCAGTTTTGTCGTGTGTGTGTTCAGAAGGCCAAGGTTTGAAAAGGCTTTGTGGTATATTAAAAAGCACATCAGTCTTTATATTGTACTTCAACTGCACTGTAACTACTTACAATCAATGCAGGAGACGTTTTTATTATGAATGTAATAAACTCCAAACAATTTAACACAATGCAACTGAAAGGTCTTCGGCAATAAAAATTAAAAACCCGAAGTAGATCTCACAAAACAAGGCCGGATTAATAGTCCATGCATGCATAAGATAAAATGTTGCTCATCCAAGCGGATCTCTCTTGAGCTAATTGAACTCGAGCTTAGAGCTATGGTACTTTAATGTTTCACTTGGCTGTGTGCCGGGTGTCCAACTAATCAACAATACAATGTTCCGAAACAACACTTAGATACTTCATTTTACAAAGAAAAGAAAAGGGATTTTTTACAGAATATACGTGTCCAACATGTCAAGTCCGAACCTTTTAGCTAAATCAGAGCAGCATAGGTCCTGGGTTGCATGCTAGGTAGAAGTCTGATTCTAGTCTTCTATTCAAGGATAAATTCACATTCTCAAAGGATGGGTCTTGTCCTTCGAACTACAAGGCACGGGAAGCTAAAGAATCTTCTACAAGTTTTGAGAGTATCTATTTAAGGGGTTATCGTTGAAGTAACACAAAACAGCATACGAAAAAAGAGGGCAGTAGGTAGAGCGTAATGTAGCCATTAGCATGATGGGATTCATGATCACAGACATAAGATCTTAGCAAACATCCATCCCTAATGTTTCAGGTACAGGTTGAATGGCTAAAACACAAGAGCATCACATCAAATCTCATGAATTTCAAGAGATTACAACAGAAAATACTGTGATAATAACAGTAAGCTGACTCAAGGGTACAAATACAGAACACAACAGAAGCATCTTACCTGACGACGCAATTTGGCCTCTTCATCAGCAGCATCAGCATTTGCTTGTTTCTGCAACAGTTTCTGCAAGAGAAAGAACCAATCATTTGGGAACCAAATTAAACATCTTAATGCACACCAAAGTTAAGCACTTATAGCCAAACCTTTTGAACAATGTCTTTTGTTGGGTAATTCTTCTTGCGCTCTTCACGCCACTTTTGGATTTCTTTATCAGTGTAGAGCAGAAAGAGCGGCCTAAATTAATATAATAAGAGAGAATTCCAGAATAAGTTATTGTTTGAATACAGAAGTAGGGAGGAAAAAGATGGAGGGGGAGGAGGAATGGAGTGTATTCCTTCCAAATCTTTCCTATGAAGTAGAGAATTTATATTGACTAGTAAAAAAGGTTCATTTTCCCTCCCCTCAATTTCCGCCCTACCCAATTTACTACCAAACAAGAGAAATCTTCTCTTGTTTTTTCCTCTAAATCCGTCGATCCAAACAAAGGGTCAGAGAAGGTCATGAACTACAAAAATCTGTGAACCTAGAAAATTATACTCCCTCCAATTCTCTTCGTTGTTCCCTCTTTCCTTTTCCATTCAATTCAGGTTTTGTTCCTTCTTTCCTTTTTTGGACAATTTTGTGTGGCCCAAAATCAATTTGATCTGGGGTCATGTGTATTGTGTGGTTCAATTTGATTTCCTTACTTCTTATGCCCAAAAGAAAGGGGAACAACAAAGAGAATTGGAGGGAGTATAACAATAGTTCACCTGGATCTGGCGAAATTTACATATAAGAGGCAACAAAAAAAGGTATCACTTAAACTGCACAATCACATACTTTCTTGTTTCAGTCTTGTTTTGGTTTGCAGAATTTTTGGGATCAGCACTTTCCATTCCTGCATGCATAATGGTCAGAAAGCCACGTTCAGAAGATAGTCATAGAGTACTCTTGTATGTCACCAACTAGTTATAGGCATGTCCGCAAAACTAGTATGCACTATGTTACTCTGACTCGGCTGTAAGTGTCGAACATGACACGGTGTCAGAAACGGTTGTTTTCCATAAAGTGTTGTGTCGTGTGGGACACTTCAAGTGTCGGACAGGCGATCAAAGTGAAGTGCCGGAGTAACATAGGTATGTAGTGGATTATGCATTGAAAACCTGAAGGAGACTTTGTTTGAATTTAAAGGGAAGCCAGGGTTGATCATTTGCAGGTTCCCTTGAATCACATATCAGATGATCCTCAGACTTTCATGTCAGTATAAGATATGTTTCAGAACCTATCCCACTGAAAGATAGGAAATGCTCCAGAAGGGACAAACATGTCCTTACCAATACAGAAATCTGAGCTCCTTTACCATACAGAGGGGAGACAAGACTGACCCTTCTAACATAAAGAAGTCTAACAAAAACAAGAGCATAGACAATAAATCAAGATGACACAAAAATCCCCGGTACTCTCAGTAGCAACATTTATTACGATAGTTATATTCAAACAAGTGCACCTGCACACACACCACGCACCCACACAAACGAAGAAACAAACAAACAAAACAAAGAGAGAGAAAAAAACAGACCTTTTCCTCCCTTATTCATTTGTTGATGTTTAGGCTTTTGAGACCTGGAAAAACATGAGGGTCAGGGCTAAAAAAATGGCAATTGTATTGCTAAAAAAGACATAATAGAACATAGATGGATAGTTTACCTCAAGTTGGATGCATCTCTTCTAGGATTATTTACAAAGTTCCTATTTTGATTGTGCCCGGCATTTGAAATATGCATTCCTTGATTTTTAACATGGTTTCCCTGGTTCTACATAAAAGAAAGTACAGACATCAAGATTTTGGAGGTGATGTTTTCACAACCTAAGTGATAAGTTAGAAAGGAAGAACTACCTACTACTGCTACTGCTGTCTAAGTGATAAGTTAGAAAGGAAGAACTACCTACTACTGCTACCGCTGTCTAGCATTTTCCTCGCAACTACCCACGTTATATGCTCGACACATGCACAAAAAATTCTTAGCTACACCTATAATGTACGATATCATCGTACACCTTACCCAAAAAATATATTCCTTCATTTTGAGTTTTCTTTAGCTTCTGCTTCTTTGTTTATGCAAAACCTGACCCTCACTTTAACAACTAGAGCAGTATTGGATAAAAATAAATATGAATGAGGTATTACACTATGCCTCAAATTCGAAATAATGTCCCCTTAATTGTACTGATGTTCATGCCTCTTATTCAATAATAGGGATTTTCTCATCTATACCCCTGCGTTATTGGCTTTTTTAACTTGTACACCTTCGCTTTTCAAAAGCCCAAATATACCCCTAAACTTTGTTAATGACTTTCAAGAAAGCCCAAAATTGAACCCTGTCAGTTTTACTTCGTTAAGTGATTATGTGGCATATGATTGCCAACAACATGGCCTTAATCCCAAAATGATCTGGGGTCGACCGACATGAATCATCCTTTAGAACCGTCCATGGGTGATCGCACACCTCAAAATGCAAAAATATAGAAAAGGAAAAGTGAAAAACAAAAGGGGAGTGAAACATAATACAAAAGCAAGGTAAACTTATAAGTTTTAAAATCGAAGTCCGGATTTCTTTTATAAAAACTTAGAATTTAAATCGAGAATAAAGATTAAAACGATTTTGAAAACTGAAGTAAAACTTAAAGGGTCCGGAATACCTTAAAAGTAAACCAAGTATTAATATATAAGAAAGTTGGTAAAAACGTGTAATAAATCCCCTAACTGGTGCCTCCATAGGTCTCCTTTTCAAATGGCCAAACCATCTTAGTCGATTTTCCATCATCTTGTCCTCTATTGGCGTCACTTTCACCTTTTCCCTAATCACCTCATTCCTTAATCGATCTTTCCTTGTATGGCCGCACGTCCACCTCAACATACGCATATCCGCCATAGTCATCTTTTGAATGTGACAATGTTTCAAGGCCAACACTCGGAGCCGTAAACACTAAAAACTTATTTCCTTAAAAAACTAAGAAAAGAAAAAACGCCCACCTTCCTCTACCAACCACCTTTTGCCAACCACCTTTTTTCGACACCACTTTCACACATTAGCCCACCGCATCCGCCTTCAACCTCCACCTTCACACCTATGTCAATTACCTTCGTATGTGGGGTCTTGGCTAGTGGTCGGGAGCTCGTCTGTCGGTTGGGTGCGGTGGGATTGTCAGGAAGTGTTTGTGGTGATAGCTTGAAGGGTGGTGATTTTAGAGGTGGTGGGCTTGTGGTTGTAGACTTGTAGTAAGGCAGACATCGGGGGTGGGGCGAAGTTATGGTGGGGGAGCTTGAGTGGTGAGGGCTTTTATTCTTTATTATATTCATTATATTTTTTAGTCTAAGGCTTAATTAAACTATATTAATGATTTAGCAATTGTTGATCAAACTTAACGAATAAAAATGCCAGGAAACTGAGGTCATGGGGTGAAAGGCATGAACAAAGTTTAGGAGAATATGTAGGCTTTTGAAAATGAAGGGGTACAAGTTGGAAAAGCCAATAACAAAGAGGTACGGAAGAGAAAAATGGGGAAAAGTTACAAAGTTTACTACCCAAAGACTGAAGTCTGACTCTACCCTGCTTCAATGATAATTATTGATAGTTACAAATTACAAAGTTGCAAGTGCTGACAAGAACATAGTTCATCAACAACCAAAAAAATCACAAATTCACAACACATACTTCCGAAGGTTTAAGTAACGCACAAACATCTACCTGCAAGTTTAGTGTCTGGTTATGCTGTGGTTGTGCCATGGCAGGATTAAAAGGCATAGCCTGACCATTCTGCAATTGCGGAGGAAAATTACCCTGCTGCTGAAGACCACCATTAGGTTGGACAAGACCAAGCTGTGGATTTCCAAGAAAGGCAGCATTTTGTGGGACCATACCTTGTGCAACTTGGTTAACACACCCCATTAACTGACTCAACGCAGCAACTTGAGCAGGATTCAACATCACACCCCCAAGTTGGTTCATATTCTGCCCTTGATTCTGCCACCCACCAAAATTCCCCAAACCCGGATTCGTATTCCCTGGGATCATATTCTGAGCCATATTCCCCAACTGCCCATTACCCATAAACCCCGAATTCTGCCCAAAATTCTGCGGACAAAAGCCGGGTTGAGGCTGACACTGCTGTTGTAAAGCTTGCAAGGATCCCAAAAGGGAGTTTTGCTGTAAAGCATTGAAATTGGGCATGTTCACGAATCCCTGAGGCCTACCACCATTAACCATATTCAAATTAAACCCGTTATTATTATTGTTATTGTTATTATTAAAAGGGTTCGATAGTTGGGGATTGATAAAACCCATTTGAGGTTGCATTTGTACAAGGTTTGGAAAGATATTAGATGGAGTTCCAGGAACCTGCAGATTGTATAACCAATGATTATAATAACAAATATAATACTCCGTAATTGTAGTAGCTTACAAAAAGATTAAAACTTGATGAATTCATGGTTATAACAAGGGGAACAACAACTTCAAAGGGTAAATTGATGAATTGGTTAATCTAAGTGACGCATCAAAAAGAGTAGCACAGTATATTTCCGAGTGGGCACACTGTAAGGAGGAGGGAAAGAGGAAGTGAAAATTACCTGAAGATGTAGAGGTGCAGAAGAACGAGGAGGTAAAGATGAAGAAGAAGAAGATTGGTTTTGCATATTTTGAGCAAAAGGAAGCATTTTTCTTGTTGTTTAGAGAATTAGGGTATGAATGAACTGTGAATGTGGAAACATCAAACAGAGTTTCGCTGGAGTTTCGAAGATGATAGTTTAGGGTTTTACCCACTTGTTATGGGTTTTGCGTCTCTCAATTTTATCATCACATAATAATTCATGACCGACGGACATGTTATACCACGTTTTTTAGGCAATAATATATAAAGACGTTAAATATTATATTATATCTCGGTAATATGGAGAAAAAATTTGATAGTTTTCACACCAAATTTATGAAAAAGATTATGCAAAATATTTATCTCATATTATATCCATCAATATCAATACTATATGGGTTTTTTCTAACATGTGCCCTTATAACACATGTTAATAACCTAAGTAGGGAAAGATTTTCAAGATTATTTTGCTAATTATTGTAAACTAGATTTCATGCCCGGGCGTTGCCCAGGTATTATCTTAACCGGGTTTCAAAGTAATTATCAGGAAGTTAACCTCAACAAAAAAACTTAGCATATAATTGGCTCTAGAATTATTCGAGTATGATTGTTTTCAAGTAGTCCTGGATTCCAATGCCTGAAATTAATTCACTTGGTTCGACACTATAACATATTCGACGCTACTTCCTTTTTTAAAAAAAAAAAAATATATATATGACTTTCTCACATTTTGGGACATTCACTTCTCTTCTCAACATCTCTTAAGTATTGATGTTATTTCGTTTTAAGAAAATCTATTTTAATGTTTGACAAATTGATTCAAAGTTGATTGAAATACAAAATCTTTAGTTTCATAACATCGGAGTTGATACAACAAATTAACTCGCTCTTGATTGGGTTTTAAATTAAGGAACCGCATGTGTTCAAAATTTATCTGATGTACAATGACCCATAAAAATTTGTGTAAAATGAATAATTTTTAATATTTACTTTATCTGTAATACTACGGTTTCCCCTACCTTTGGTGACTCGACCGAGTAAGCCCTACTCTGTCGAGTAGGTTGGTGTCCTTTCAAATCAGGTTCTGGAA
>VHZZ01003697.1:4155-16475 GCA_009801015.1 Silene noctiflora
AAATCATAAATAATAATACACATCACTAATATTATTATAGTAATAATATTAGTTATATTATACAAAAACATTGTCCTTATATTACCTAGTTAGTACTTTAGGACAAATTTGGGATAGTCTTGGGTGTAACAAGAGGAGATACACTATTTTGAGTACTAGGAGGATCATAACTTTATATATAGCTTAAGAACAACATCAAGGAAGGAGTCACTGAGTTGTGCCCATATAATTTCCAAAAGTAATGTAAGAAAAATTCATCTTAAGATGGTTTAATCCATTTTTACTAATTTTATTTTCATGCATGTGTCTTAGATCACATTTAATGAAATTAGTGTAATTTCTTGTTATATTAGAGTGTATAATTGGTGGTCTAAACTAACAGTTACACAACCAGTGATAGAAATTCCACAAAATGTTGATCAAAATATGGTAGATCATAATAAGGAAGAAGTTCACCGTGAGGATGAACAAGTTCCATTAAAAAGGTCTATTCGTGAAAGGAGATCAGTTATTCTTGATGACTATGAAGTATATCTACGAAAATTGGATTATAATATTGGAGCTGATAATGATCCTATGTCGTTTTCAAAAGCCGTAAGTTTTAGAGATTCTAACTTATGGTTGAATGTTGTGAAAGATGAGATGAATTCTATGGCATTTAATCGGGTTTGGGATATCATTGTATTTCCTGATGGTGTAATACTTATTGGGTGCAAGTGAGTCTATAAGACTAAAAGAGATTCACTTGGCAACATCGAGAGACATAAGGCAAGACTCGTTGCTAAATGATTCACTTAAGGGGAAGAAATCGACTACACGGAGACTTTTTCTCTTGTATCAAAGAAACATTCTCTTCGAGTTGTCATGGCATTAGTAGCTCATTTTGATTACGAGTTACATCAKATGGATGTGAAAACAGCATTTCTCAATGGTGATTTTGAGGAAGAGGTTTATATGAAACAACCTAAAGGATTCTTTTGTAGAGATGGTGAGCATTTGGTTTGTAAGCTAAATAAATCCATATACGGTTTAAAACAAGTTTCCCGCCAATGGTATAAGAAATTCCATGAAGTTATTTCTTCATTCGGKTTCGAAGAAAATATAATGGATCAATGTATATATCTTAAAGTTAGTGGGAGTAAAGTTTGTTTTCTAGTGTTGTATGTGGATGATATTTTGCTAGCAACCAATGATAAAGGGTTGCTACGTGAGGTGAAATAATTCCTTTCAAGTAATTTTGATATGAAGGATATGGGTGAGGCATCTTATGTCATTGGTATTAAAATCCATAGAGATAGATCTCGAGACATTTTGGAGTTGTCTCAAGAAACCTATATCAATAAAGTACTTGAAAGATTCAGAATAAAGATTGTTCACCAAGTGTAGTACCGATTGTGAAAGGTGACCGGTTCTTCTTGGACCAATGCCCTAGGAATGACATTGAAAAGGAACAAATGAAGAACATTTCATATGCTTCAGTTGTTGGTAGCATTATGTATGCTCAAGTTTGTACCAGACCCGACATTGCATATACGATTGGAGTGTCAGGACAATATCAGAGTAACCCAGGTCTTGATCACTAAAAGGCTGCAAAGTAAGTGTTGAGATACCTTCAAGGTACTAAGGATTACATGCTTATGTATAGACGGACTCAGAATATTGAAGTGGTAGGTTACTCTGACTCTGTCTACGTTGGCTGCATAGATTCACAAAAATCCACATCAGGATATGTGTTTATGTTAGCTGATAGAGTTGTATCATATAGGAGTGTGAAGCAAACCTTGACGGCTACTTCTAATATGGAGGCTGAGTTTGTATCTTGTTTTGAGGCTACCTCACATGGTGTTTGGTTGAAAAGTTTCATATCTGGCCTTAGAGTTCTTGACTCTATTTTTAGGCCGCTAAGAATGTATTATGATAATTCAGCTTCTGTGTTTATGGTTAAGAATAATAGAAGTCGAAGTCGAAGTAAACATATAGACATAAAGTATCTAGCCATAAAAAAACGTGTTCAGAAAAAGAAAGTGATCATTGAACACATTAACAAAGAGTTGATGATTGCAGATCCCTTGACTAAAGGCATGCCAATTAAGACTTTTAAGGATCATGTAGTGAGAATAGGACTTGGTTCCATTATGTAATACACTCATTAAGTTTTTGTAAGAAACTTTTACTATGTTGGATATTTTCTCATTTTGATTTATATGCACATATTTATTAAAGTTATGAGAAATATCATTTTGTTTGAACCTCGAGTAAACATTGGGTTTACTCATTAACTTAATATGTGTGATGTGAGTGACTTGATATATTGTGATACAAGGAAGATTAATTTTCGCTCTAAGAGAATTCGTCGCTGTGATCCATATGTTGTGTCTCTTGTTAAATGGACCAAGTGGGAGAATGTAAGATATTTCATTAAATAAATAAGTATTACATTAATATTTAATTAAGTTATTTTTATGGAAATAAAGTTGGTCCAGTATATGGAGTGGGATTTTTACCCAGGATTTCGGTCTCACAATTATCTCACATAACTTACCATCCACTATTTAGTAAATTATTCAGTTGACTTTTTAATGGCAATAGTCTATATAAAGGGAACATATTTATTCTGATTAAGGTTCACCAAGTCTACCTCATTAAGAAAATACACCATCTAAATTGTGAGGCTCAAGGTTTGGAAGCCAAGTCAGATCTTGGGTGTAAGAATTCAGGTTATTTATTAAACAGATCAATTATTTCAAGCAATGGCTGGAAGTAAGTAATCGATCTCTTTTATCGCTTCCGCATTTAGTTTATACATGTTCATTATGATATTGGAACATGTTAATTATAAAACTTACAGACAGATTGAAGAAGCCCATTATTTATTGTTAGGGAGACCTAAGAAGAGGGGTAGGATCTGAAGGTAGGTGGGAGTATTGGTGGTGGCGATGGTGAGGTGTGTGGATGGAGACGAGAGGTAAGTGTTTTGGGATGGGCCAGGATAGAAGAATTAATCGGTAAGTGAGGTGTTGTTGAGAAATTAAGTACGTAATGTTTGCTTAAACATCATAATAAAAGCCACGTATGCGCCACATCGATTACACATGGACACCACGTTGAGGTTATTGGGTAATTATAGTTTGAGAAGAGGGTGCCCAAAGTTGAATTTATTTTGAGTTAAAATGTAGTTTAGATTAATATAAGAAGACCACTTATACTTTGGAATATTTATATTAAATAATCCAAATTTTGTTCACTCATGAATAATACCAAAAAAAATATCAGTGTATTTAGTACTGAGGTCAACATCAGTTTTTGTAAAGGAAGAAAGTCGGATAAATTGACATCAACTTTTGCCAAGGTTGTTTAATTGTTACTTGCAAACATGAAGTAACCTTGGCAAATTTGATGACTTCCCTTTGTCACTTGACCTTGTTTAATATTTGAGTTTGTCATTTATTTGGTTTTAATATCTACGTCATCAACTAACATACATATGAAAACACTACCTCTTAAAGCATAGTATTTTTTTGCCTTATTTTTATAAATGTTTCGGAGTTTCAAATGGATCAATATATTAAGAAAAAAGAATGATAAGATAAAGTGTAAGGTAAGAGATTAAATAAATCAATTGAGGCAAAGAAAAAGTTATGTCAAATGGACCTAAAGTGTAGTTTTTTTTGGTGAGTTTTTCATGTCTTAAAACTTATTAAACTTTTATATCTGCAAAAACTTAATCTATCAAGTTTCTTTTTATTAGACGAGGCCTAAATTAGATAATTTAGAGGCGAATGCAATAAAAAAAAATTGACCATGTATACCGTTTTTAAAATTTAGTGAATGTAATCATTATCGGAATTACTTTTCACATACAGATTTTACTCTTTCACATACACTTTTTCATAAAGTTTCCATATCATACCCTTTTTCTTAATCATAATCAAATTAACTTTGTATATTTGTCTTCCCTAAAATCGAAACTAACTTCACTAAAAACTTGAGCAACGGATTATAATTTTTCGTTTTTAGCAATTATTAATACCATTGAAATTGTTAAGTTTAATCTTTAGTGAAATTAATATGCTTAGCCATTATTATTATTAATTAGGGTTTATGGGTGGTGGAAAGCACAGTGGTTAGGTGGTTGACGGTTGCTTTGGGTGAGCGCGGTGGCTAGGGGGTTGTGCAGTGACGATGGTGCGGTGAGGGTGGTGCGGTGAAAATGATGTGATGAGGGTGGTGCGATGATAGGGTGGTGCGCTTGGGATCGAGTTGGTTTGTCGGCTGGGATACGGCTGGAGTGAGGTGGTGCGAACGGCTGTAGGCTGGATTAGTTGGTGTGGTTGTCGGCTGGGACAAGGATGGTGGTGGCTAGGTGGTGGGGAAGGGAGATGACGGGAGTCAGGGAGTCAATATTTCCATATTTGTTGTTTTGTTTTGTTTTTTTGCTTTTTTTTTTTTATAATATTAATTATAGTAGTTTGTTATTTTCTAAATACTAATAATTAGTTTTTTTTTTGTTTGCTTTTTAGTTTTTTTTCTTATTCATTGATTAATATAATTTGAACGGAGGTTTGGCGGCGACTGGACTGACCGTAGGTGATGAACGGTGGTGGTGAAGGGAGATAAGGGAAGGGAGAAAAAAAATGAATTGGGTGAGAGAATGAAAAATATGACAAGGGTAATATTGTAAAAGTCGTAAGTGAAAGAGTAAAATTCGTATGTGAAAAAGCATGGTCCATGATTATTAGTTAGGCGGCAACTCTCATTTTTCCCCGATCTACAAAATCATGATCATGATCAATTATCTAATATAAATGAAACAAATTTCTTACCATGACACTCTGTTTTCTTTCTCTCTTTCTTCACACACTACTACAATTTTCTTTCCGAACTTTGATTTTTGTGTTCAATTTCGGACACACTACTCGCGACACCATTGTTTAGGAATTGAAGGTCTTCTTTCAATTTCTTTTTTCGATTTCTTCATCATTTATGTTTTTTTAGTTCAATTTCATAGTTTTTGTGTTTCTTTCACATTAATTACTGCGATTCAATTGATAAACATTTGAATGCATATCTCTAAATTTTCGAAATCGTCGTGATGAATGATAATATTTCAAATAAAATTGAAACAACGCTCGTATCGTGACGCTCTGTTTTTTTCACTCTTTCTTCGTCTGAGATGAAGATCCTCCTACACTGCATATCTGCTCTCTTCGATCCTCCATTTTATGGGTAACACAGTGTTACAGTTGCACCATACAAGGGATAGGGTTATCAATTTATTGATGACATATTGAGAAAAGTTCTCAGGAGAGGTTGACTTTCTTGTTGTTTTATCTTAGTCGAGTTCATGCCGAGGATGTGGGTGCCATTAGAACAAACCGTTTTAGTTTGGATGTTCAGCGCAGATATGCCGAGAAATGATGTTTGACGTCGCTAAATCCAAGGTAGTATCGCACATTGTATTGCTTATGCAATTTTCAACCTAATTTCGACTCAAACTAACATTATTTCCCAATTTATGAGATCCCTTGTTCTGAAATTGACTTAAAACATTTTATTTCTCTGATTGACGAGATCTCCCATAAAAGCTTTATTTTTTTATAATGTTCTTGAGGAAGTAAGAGTATATACCCTTAATAATCAACTTGTTATTTATTTCTTCCAACCTTACAACCTTCTTAGGAGAAACTAGTTTTGCTACCCGTGCAATGCACGGGTTAGTTTATAAGATATGTAGGATAATTTTGAAAACCATTTATCCTGTTATTTTTCTTTGCTCAAATCTTGAATGACAATATTATTCCGATAATATAGGTGTTCAACATTCCTTATCCTCTAAATCTGGCGACCTGGAACGACTCGATAATGGTGACCGATACTGATATGTCCATTTTGTACCATCATTTTACATGTTTTTCCTCTACTATTTAAGCTATTTTACGAGCTTTTATTAGATATTTAGCTACATTTTTGCATGAATTATCGCGTTTAGCGCAATTTCTAGCCACATTATGACATACGGGGAATGCGCCGGAGCCTCTACACGGAATAGACTACCAGAAGACCGCTTGGAGTCAACGGAAGGTAACCTAGGGGGCCTTAGAGACTCGATAAATTTCTTTGGGCACCGTTCAATATAGAGAACGTGCCTATAACAGGGCTGTTGAGCGTCCCAAGCAGGCCTGTTATGACCTGAACGGGGTTATTACAGTGAGAACGGGTCGGTTATGTATCCTGAAGTTCTACCTTATTTCGTATAGGCTTTGCTTTAGGCCCGTGATTTTATATAAATAAGATGTAAATTTTAGTGAGACGTACGTTTGTCATAAGCTTGAAACCCTAAGTGCACTGTTAAACATTCTACATTATTTTGCAAGCTTTATTATCGGATTACAATCAAGTTCTTAGCAACTTTCATTAATCGTTTGGTAATTAATCTTCCTTGTTTATTTATATTGCAATTTCATTCTTTATCTCCTCGTTCATGCTTTGTTATAATTCTATGACTTTAATTATAAATTCATCTTTTATTATCGCAATTACTTCCTATCCACTTATGAATAGCTCATTCTTTTGCTAGGATAGAGGGGCTATGGGTTAATTAGGACGTGTTTATGCGTTTAATTAGATCGATGATTTATGCTTTGCCTAAATTGCATGTTATTACTTATCAATTGATTTGTTAAAGTACACAACTTATTAATTGAGCATTGGAAATCATAGTCTAAGATCGAAAGCCTGGTTATTGATTAGACTTACATGTAATCAGTAGGATTTAGCTAATAAGACGCGAAAGCCCTTTAGTATAATCCTAAGACCGATAATTGATCCGAAAGGACTTATCTTTTGTTTAATTGCATCTTGTCGTTGATTTGATTAGTTTGTTATGCTTTCTATATGAACCCCATAGTGAACCCGACATCCTAGTCTTTTCTCTATCATTGTTTTTTTGCTTTAATTTTTGCAATCGCTTAGTTTAGAAATCAAAATCAAACAAACCCCAGAAATCGGATAATCTAGACCAGTTTAGTAATTAGTAGTGACTTCCATCTCCTTGTGTTCGACCCCGACTACACTAGCTTAGGTTAGACCCGTTGGGTTATTATCTTTGGTTTGGTGATACGACTTTATTCGATCAAATTTTGGCGCCATTGTCGGGGAGACGTCTTTGTTTATTTACTCTTTACTGTTTTTCTTGTCTAGATTTTTCCATCCTTGTCTTCGAGAACATCAGTTCTTTGAGACCGTTCTTATCATTCTCCTGTTAGTTTTTGTTTATGCCCAGGTGTTCTAGGTCCGAGCTCATACCTTTCGATCCCGAACCAGAGAAAACACTTCGTGCTAAACGGAATTTTTTCAGGGAAATCATTCAAGCAGAAGACTTGAGTACGCTTGACAACATCTACGAGGAATATCTTGCGACAAATCAGTCTTTTGAAGAAGACATTTCATCAACTTTGTTCACTACTTCTACCATCAAGATGCCTAAACTTTCGAATCATTATGAGCCTACTATGGAAACAATTCCTAAGGGGTTTAAGTTGCCGACTACTGACAATGGTACCTTCGAAATTCGTCCCTCTTACATAAATCTCGTGAAGAAAAATCAGCTCGGTGGTGGTGCTACCGAGGATCCCGGTAAAAACATGGGTATCTTCACGAACAACTGCTCTACTATTCCTTTGATTGCCGGAGTTACGCAAGACAAGATAAAGAAAATGCTTTTCCCTTTTTCTTTACCGGATAGCGCAAGAGAGTGGATTACTGATTTAGATCGATAAGCAGCGGGGATTACAGATTGGAATTCTTTAGCTCTTGCGTTCTATAAGAAGTATTATCCTCCACAACGAACTAACACTCTCTGAGGTCAGATTACAAAATTTAAGCAAGCTCCGACTGAGGATTTTAATGAGGCGTGGATTCGCTTCAAGAAATTAGTCCGATCGGTACCTCATCATGGGTTCCAAATTTGGTTTCTATGCAATCAGTTTTACAATGGGTTGTATGATGATCATCGGGCCGTTCTAGATTCTGCAGCAATAGAAGAAATGGCAACTCATACTGCTGAGTATGGGAATCCGAGAGAAAGAACAAGGAGAAGTAGCGGCGAATCTAGTTCTGTGACTGCTCAATTAGAAGCATTGAATGCTAAATTTGACAAATTTGAGTCTTCTAAGGGATCGAGTAGTCAACAACAAGTACATGATATGGTACAACAAGAGGCACTTTGTGAGCGGTGTGGGAGTGCAGGTCATTATGCATCAAATTGTATGGCGGAAGTGGAGCAGGTTCTAGCATTTCAGTTATTCCGTCAAGGTACTACTTATTCAATTTTTACAATGAACGAACTAAGGAGCGCCCAAATTTTTCATACAGAAGCCAGAACGTGCTTAATCCTCCTCCACCCACTCAACAACAACAACCACCATACCTCCCACTTCACCGTACAAATCAACAACAACTGTACCATAAACCTCCTTTTAACCAACAACAGCAGCAGTTCAACCATGCACCTCCACCTCAGCCTTCCCAAGGCCCTAGTGAGACGATGGGATTAAAGTCAATGATGTCTACTTTCATTGCTCAATATCAAAAAATGAGCAAGCTAAGGACACCGCTGTCAAAATGTTGGAGAAGCAAATGGCTCAACTGGCAGCCAACCAGTCAACTCGTCAACTGGGTTCATTACCTCCACAAGGAAATCTGCCCCGACAAAATGAGCATGCTGAACAACAAGGGGGATGTTCGGCTAACCAACCGATTTGGGGCAGTGAACCGGCCACTTGAGTCTGAAACGGGGCGGTTAAGTGTCCCAAGCGGACCGGTTACGACTGGAACGGGGTTGTTAGGTGTCCCAAACGGACCGGCTACCCCTGCTAAGTCGAGTTCAAGTGTTTTGACTCCAAATTCTGATAAAGCCGAGCCTTCCATCGAGATTAAAATACCATTTCCAGGACGGTTGCGGAGTAAAAAGGTAGATTTGCAGTTTAGTGAGTTCATGGTTGTTGTCAAGTACTTACAGGTAACTGTTCCATTTACCGATCTCATCACCCAGGTACCTTTTTACGCTAAATTCATGAAAGATATTATAACTAGGAAGCGTAGTTTGGGTATCATGGAGACCGTTGCTTTTACAGGATAGTGCAGCGCACTCTTACAAAGCAATGCACCTCCGAAATTGAAAGACCCAGGTTGTTTCTCGATACCTTGCACAATAGGAACCCAAACAATTGACAAAGCTTTATGTGATTTGGGGGTGAGTGTGAGCGTCATGCCATATTCTATATGTGAGAAACTCAACATGGGAGGGTTAAAATGCACCAAAATATCCTTGCAGATGGCTGATAGGTCGGAAAAGAGACCTCTAGGTGTTCTAGAAGATGTACAGTAAGAATCGAGAAATTCTTTTTCCTGGTTGATTTTATTGTTTTGGATATGGCTGAGGATTCACAGATCCCGATCATCTTGCTACTCTTCCATTCTATAATTTACTCCAATTAATTTTCCCCAAATTACCTAGAAATTTCTGAATTTTCTAGGGTTTGCTATTCCAATTAAAAATTTGATTTTTGGGTTTAATTAAGGGAGTATTGTTGCATCTAGTGTTTAAATTCATGGAGGATTCAAGGAGAATAATTAAGAGGAAAAGGGGCGAAGCTAGTACTTCACAGGAGCAAGAGGAGCCAACAACGGACATTCCGACAACTCCGTCGCCATCTAAGTCGTCGGGACGACCCGCTATTCGGCTTATTCGGGGTTATGAAGCGATCGAGTTTTCTTCAAAGGAGAAGCGATCAAATTTCAAAAACCTTCAGCGTAAGCCTCTCATTAATACCCGATTTCTTTGTCATAAATATTTGGATAATGTGAAGTTGGACGATGCCATGAACAATTTTTGTGTCGGTAATGGCATGGGACGGTTATCCCGTATCGAGGAATTTGCTTATCCAAGGCTCACTCTTGAATTCTTTATTAGTTTCCATTTCAACCGCCAGTCTAATCAGAAGGTATTTTTTCGTCTCATGAATACAAATTTCCAATTTGATTTAGACAAATTTGGTGAGCTAGTTGGTGTTGATACGGGTACTCATACCTGTTTTCCTGAGGAATTCCCTTATTCCCCTACTTGGATGTGTGTTTCTGGTAATAAACTACCCGAGAACTTCCAGCATGTGCGCAATTTAGAGATTCACCATCCGGTGATACGAATTTGGCATCGTTTTATTGCTGGTGCGATCTTTGTTAGAAAGGACACTAGTACCATGACAAGGCAAGAGGTAGGCATTCTGACCGCCTACCTTAATGTGACACGGACAAAGAGATTTAGCGTTAATTTACCTTGGCTAGCAGCATGTCACTTTGAGAAGATAAGCGCAAGGGGCAGTAACGTAGCTCAAATTGTTATGGGTGGGCTCATTACCCATATTGTTAAGCAAGTGTGCACTGGCTTTTCCGAGAATGGGTTAGTACCAGTTTCATCTAAAATACCCGACCGTCTAATCGATGAAAAGTGTTTGGGTTATCATAGGTGGTTTTAATTGGATGGCGGGAAGTCATTTTGGAAAATTGACAGTCAATTGCCAGTTGTCTTGCCATACGACTCTTTGCCCACTTTAGTCCCGCTCCCTAAGGCTACTACGGACGCTGAGAAATTACTTCCTCTGCCGACTTATCTTCTGCCCTTACGGGAAGTTGTTGTGAACGGTACTTCTCTCCCATCTAGGATAGAAACCAGGGAGGCATCTTCTGATCCATCTCAGCAGCGTTCCGTTCAGCCTCCACTTGGTCAACGTGATCCCGGGCTACGTTTTCAGCCTAGTCGGTCTGGTGCTCAGACCCCTACTAGCCGCATGGATCGGCTTATTTCTACGATGGAGCGGGTGACTCACTCCGTCGAGTCCTTAGATCGAGGCCTTTTTCAATACCGCCAAGACTTTCAGCTTGTTGTTCATCCTATTTACGAATATGTGTAAGAACGGGTATCATTGCTCCTGGTACCCAGCACCCATCTTTCTATCGGTATCCTTAGGGTGGTTATCCAGATCCTCAGCCGCAGCCGGGCGATGCCGCTGCAGGACCAAATCGCGAGCAGTAGGAGCTGGCTATTTACCTCCTCACGTTTGTTACTGGTTTGGTGACTGCACATGTACATAATTGTATGATTTCTTTCCCGTTTTCGCATTTTTCATCTTATTTAGTCATTTTCCCTTTATTTATCGTCCTGACTGTTGTGTTTTGACTCTTGCTGATGGGTCACAATGAGGACATTGTGTTGTTTGGTTTGGGGAGGTGACTTATTTGTTATGTTTGCATATTTCTTGCGTTTACGCTTGCATTGTCCTTACTTTTCATAAAAAAAAATTAATTCAAAAAAAAAATCTTTAAAAAAAATTGAAAAAACTGAAAAATCGGTGTAGTTTGTGTTGTTTGATAATATGGCGATGATGACATTGCATTTTATTTCATGATTATTCTTGCACTTAGCTTAGCATAATAAGCGACACCACTTGGACGGTTTTATAATTATCCCAGATCATGAGTCTTTTTGCATGTTGTGACCTTTAACCCCGCTAATTTAAGTGTCTTACGAATAAACTTGACTCATGTTGGCAACCTACTCAAAAGTGAGGAATTTGAGCCTCATGTCTCCGATGCATCTATACCCGGTCCCCATGTTAGGATTATGTGAGTAGGTCTCCTCGTGTTATGTGTTATATCAAAACGCATAAGTGTGGCATTCACCCCCTATTCTTGTTGACATATTATTGTTGCATTTGAGATGTATTAAAGTTGCCTTTTATCACTTGTCTTACCATTCTTCATCCTTTATTTCATTTTAGACTTGCACAAAAAAATCACCTACATGAAAATTTAGCCTACCCTATGTCATGCTAGATGATGTAGGAAGCGGTGCATTGCTCTATTATTTTGTCCGATTGGGGTGTGATTCTAATGTTGTCAGTTTGAGACAGTGTATAATTGGGATTGCTGATTCCCGATTATTCGGCAAAGATTTTTAGCTCCCATGTTTGTTATTGAAAAAAAAATGAAATTGAAAGAGAGAAAAAATGAAGAATTGACAAACCAGGAAAATAAATAAATAAATGGGAAAATAAAAAAATGAAAGATGTGTCATATGTGAAAAAATATGTTGGGGGGTAGATGGAGTTACAAATTTTGAGCCATACACTGACTTGGCTCGGTCTATTTTGATGTGTTTGAGGTTTTACTATAGGTGGAAAGAGCATTTGTACTTTAGTTCGCTAGTTTGGCATTGATGCGTGCATATTATATAGACTTTTAAGGTCCTTTTTGGCACGCAT
>VHZZ01003697.1:50125-83035 GCA_009801015.1 Silene noctiflora
TGGGTTTTCGCTCGGATTGATGAGCGGGGCTTAGGTGGGAACGGCTGCGGCCCCCCACTGGCAGGGCTACTCACCTTGGGTGTGTAGTCAGTGATGTGGGGTGATGTGGAGTTGTGGCGGAGTTGGTGGTTGGGTGTGTGTGTGTGCCTTGTATCGTATTTTGTGTATGCAGTAACTGACCTCGTTTAATTGTTTTAAAACTGTGGTGATCCATTCGGGGATGGTGAACAGTTATTGAGCAGATATGAGTTGATGCGCATGGGATGGCTGGACAATCACCACAATAGAGAGTCTTCCGCTGTTGTTTCGTAGTAGTTTARTTTTGATTTCAGTTGTATTTTGTTAAACAGTTTGACAAACGTTGTAATCACCTTAATTACTTATTTAAATGATGTTTCTTTATTGTCTAATGATATACATTGCCTCGGGAAACCGAGATGGTAGCACCTTTATACTCTAGGTGGCCTTGGTAAGGCACTTTGGAGTGTGAGGGTATTACATAAATGTTACCATGTGTAAAGCATAGATGTTATCGTGTTAAGTTCAGGTCACAACACTAAGACATAGGTACAAATATTTGATTAAGTGGTCACATTGACAACAATCATAGATATGTCACCATGTTTAGTCTATTATGTTGACATGTTAACAATAATGTTAAGGTGATCCATTTTCATCACTAAGACATATGTGTTCTAAGGTGTTCACATTTTCACCATTAAGACATGTGTGATCATGTTTAGTCATTTATGTTACCAAAACACACATTTTTATAATCTTCCCAATAAAACAAACATTGGTACATTTTTCAGTTACAATGGTCACATATTCAGCATTGAGACACATGTGATTATGTTTAGTACTTTATGTTACCAAAACAAACATTTTTATAATCTTAAGAAAATAACAAACATTAGTACATTTCTCAGTTACAATGGTCACATATTCAACACTAATACATATGTCACAATGATTACACATAAATGTTAGTTCGTATTAAACTCAAAGTAACATCAATTTTGAATTAGCTATGGTCACATTATCAGCCCTTCATAGGCACATTACTCAATTGATATGGTTACATTATCAGCCCTTCAGATGCTACATGTTCCAAGTTTAAGACAAATATATTACAGATTACAGGCATACTGTCTTGCGGAATTGTTTGTTTCTTGCTCTTCTTGTTAAACTGGTGACATAATGAAGTGAAATGATAACGTTTTGACTGGTTCTCTTTACAAAATGTCTCTTATACATGTGGTTCTTGGTTTTTCGATCAAAAACGAAAATTGCTTATTTTCGCAACACATTGTGTTTACCCAAAACAGTATGTAAAACAACCATTTTAGTCACAAATTCATCGTAAAACAGAAAGTTTACCATTTTTGTAAACCACACATGGGTACATGGTTTTCCTAAAACAAAAGACGGATTCTTAAACATGTGATGTTACGTAATAAACAAATGACGAAACTGAATTAAAATTGAACACTGGGAAGGAACGAAGAACATACCATTTTCGAAATAATTCATCATACAATATTAAAGCAAATTCCTCCTCTAAATTGATTTGGATAGAATCCTCATTTTTTTGTCATAACAACTCAAGATCTACACATCAAAACACAAACGATTCAAACCTTTTCACATAAATCAAACAAAAACCCAATACTTAGAGTAAAACATGACATAAAGATTGAATCTTTTTACATAAATAAAAAAACAACCCCGGATCTACACGTCAAAACACTAAAGATTCAAACTTTTTAACATAAATCAAACAAAAACCTAATAAAATCATCAACTTTGAGTAACAAATGACATAAAGTTTGAAACTTTTGACATAAATAAAAAACCAACACAATAATTAATTACCATCGAACAATCGAGATCTTAGATGTAGATTGTTGTTTCTTTGACATTTTTTTTAGTGAATAATATTTGTGCAATTTTAGATGTAGATTGTTGTTTGAATTTTACATGAAATATCTTAGATGGAGATGAAGATGAGTGAGTATTTTTTGGAGGTTGAGCATTTTTTAACAAAAAAAAAGCATGCTGATGGGGAAGTGACTCACGTCAAAATGAAAGTTGATTGGTTGAGGTAGGGTTTGTACTTTGCCAATAAAATAATACCCTACCAACAAACCTATATACAATAAACAATAAGCCTATAAATAATCGGTTTTTCTAACAAGAAGCTAATTAAAGAAACATTTATAAAAATATATTATCAAAAATTAATGTACAAACCAACCTTTACCATAATTAATGAAATATTGTTGTAAATGTTTCTTTAATTAACTTCTTAACACGTGCCTTAAGAGTACATGTTAGAAAAACCCATAAACAATAATTATTAAACAACTGAACCCACTTGCACTTGACCCACCCCATTTTCTACGGATACAGCACTATTCGGTCCGTCTCTCCCTTGTGACGGATAACGTCTATCACAAATAAAATTTGTGTAAAACTAGTTTGTGAAAATTCAAAGTGGATAGTTACCTGTACTGTAGTACCAAAATCGACCCAAAAACATTCCTAGAAATAAACAACAAAACACTTGGAAGATTAAAAGTCACAACACAACGAAACTTGGGATTCAGGAAAATATGGAGACGGAAATGGAAGGTAAAGGGAAGCCATTGACATACAAAATCAAAGCTATGTCTCGTGAAACTTCTACTCAGAAAGCCGTCAATGTCCTCGACGCTGACCTTCGTAATTATTGGTCTACTTCTACCAACACTAAAGAGTGGATCTTGCTTGAACTCCAGGTATTAATATTTTTTTTTTTGTGTTTGATTCAAATATTTAAGGTTACATTTTTGATGATTTAGGTGTGTATGTGCAGGAACCTTGCTTGTTGTCGGAAATTCGGATTCATAATAAGTCTGTTTTGGAGTGGGAAATCGCTGCCGGATTGCGTTATAAGGTTGATTTTTTAGCTTAGTTTTGTGTGTTTTAGTAATAATTTGGTTTGATTGTGGAATGTGTGAGTCTGTGATGCGTGTATGTTTAGTGATTGCGGTTTGAAGTAGTTGAAAAAAGTGTTGATGGATTAGGAGTGGAATTTGAAGTAGTGAATGCGAGAAAGTAACTGAAATTCTCCGTGGTTTGGTAAGTTAGGAGAAAGACTGTTATATGTCGAGGAAGGTGAAGTAATTAGGGTAGAATTTGAGCTTGATGAGATAATTAGTGAGTGAGTGAGCAAAAGTGTGAAAAGAAAAGAGGAAATCTAGAAATGAATACAAAGATTTATTATAATAGCTAGCAGTATTATATTCTGAGTTTCTGACTACTAAGATTGCTTAGCATAATAAATTTGACCATGCTACTTACCAAAAACGCTAGTGACCATAGCGTGTTGACAATGATAATGTGTATGTTTCGTAATTGGGACTTGAAGTAGTGTGGAAAAAATAATTGAATTTGTCCGTGGTTCGGAAAGTTAGGAGAAATACTATTACTTGTGGAGGTAGGTGAAGTAATAGAGCAGAATTTGAGCTTGATGAGTGAGTGACTGTAGTGAGAAAATTTTGGAGGGCAATCGAGAAGTGAATATTGTTTACCATACTAGATAGCAGTGTTATATACCGAGTTTCTGATTACTAAGGTTGCTAAGCATAATAAATTTGACCATGCTACTTACCAAAAACGCTAGTGACCATAGCGTGTGTCACAATGATGATATGTGAATGTTTTGTAATTGCGGCTTGAAGTAGTTGAAAAATTATTGATGGTTATGAGGTGGAATTTGAACTTTTGAAGTAGAGAATGTGAGAAAATAACTGAATTTGTCCATGGTTGATGGTTCAGTAAGTTAGGAGAAAGACTGTCATATGTGGAGGGAGGTGAAGTAATTAGGGTAGAATTTGAGCTTCATGAGTGAGTGTAATGAGATAATTTATGGTGTTGACCATAGCGAGTTGACATTGATGGTGTTGTGTATAAGGGAGATGGAAAGAGTAGTCAGCTGCTTGTGTGTACATCTAACGATTAAATATATATACACCAATGATCAGTGCCATCATGGTAGGTCATCAAGGGAAAGGCTGGGAAGTTACTTCTGTCATTTAGTTGAAGTGTTTCCAGCAGAATGATGCTTACGTTGTAATAATAAGTAGTAGCTACTGAACCTTTTATAAATGACCAGGTTGGAATGAAATATGTTACCATAAATGAGTCTGCCCTCGTTCTTTCCTTTTTTTTTGAAAATAAATTCCCTTGTGTATTTGTGTTGGATGGGTGGAGTTATACCATCCGTAACCTGATTTCACGTATACACAATCAATGAGCTCAACATGCTAATGTTATGTGCATGTCTATTTAAGTATGTTTTGACAAGAAATCACCACATCAACCAAGTGATTGCTAGATTAATGTGTTACCGTGTAAGGAAGTGAGTTTGTTCTGATGCGCAGGAACATTCTTTGTTTACGGAAGTGTTGCTTATATGTCAAGTTTTTTTGCTTTTAAAGTAAGTTCTTGGCATGTTAGTGGATCTATTTACGCTTGGTTAATAGTGTTCTATTTCTAAAATATCCCTTGTATGCTATTCACTGTTTGGGCCCCCATGTTCCGCACAAGTGTAGGGATTGATACTTGAGATGTTGATCCCTTTATTTATGCAGCCTGAGACATTTGTAAAGGTTCGTCCGCGATGCGAAGCACCTCGTCGGGACGTGACTTATCCTATGAATTATACACCATGTCGATATGTTCGATTATCTTGTCTAAGAGGAAGCCCTATTGCCATATTCTTCATTCAGGTAATTTCAGGCTCGGTTTTTCAAGTCTGTTATTTGTTTTACCATACAATATTTTGAAATAAACACCTATGTAGAAGTGTGATATCTGTCTCACTCTCCTGTTAGGCAGCTATCTTGTTCTTGTCTTTCTTCTAAAATTTGGATGTAAAATTTACAAAAAACCGACGGCATGCTCATAATGTATTTGTGGTTGGGAATACTCCGATCAGTTAGCTACCCGTTTGGCATATTTGCTCCAAGTTTTCTTTGTCGTACTATAGCTGTGGATGTCACTTGCTATATCCAAAAGTGGGAAATCTGGGATATTTTTCATGGTATCTGATGGTGTATTGTATGAACCTTTGTTTTTCTGAGCACTATGTATGATGGATTTGTTCTGTTTAGTTGAGTTCTTGACTTCTTTTCTTGTTTAAGGGGTTTGGAGGTGGGGTCGGTAGTGGTTTGGTGTTGGGAGCAAGGACAAAAGTTTCCCGCTAGCTTTAGTGCTGGACAGTTGTGTTTTTTGTTTTGCCATGCAAAACCTCTTTCTTCAATCAATTGCACCTTTAATAGTATTATTTTCTCTCCTTCATTTCTAAGGTGGGACTGACCAGCTTGTGACTGCTCCTCTTGCTGAAATTCCTATATTCTTGCTTGATACTAAGATCTTTAAAAAGAGACTACCTAATACCGTCAATGGCGTGAAATGGTGGCTAAGTGCATCCTCAACTGCTTAATTTGTATGATCACTGAAGGTTTTCTTTATTGGGGTTTAAAATCATCTATCTGAGATTGTCTTTCCAATTGTGAATGATCTAAGGACAAGGATCCATGGTTTGGGAAAATAAGAATATGAAGTGAGAATTTTAAGATAGTTTAGTACATTTATTACAAGAGCCGTTATTTTATAGAGGCTTCAACTATGAAGTTTGAATATCTCTTTAGTGGTATTTGACGGCTTACCTCAATTCTTTGCCTTCTGGATGCTTTTTATATACCTAAAAGAGATGCCCTCAAATTATCTTAACTGGGGGTATGTCGTTTGATGCCTCTTCATGATGTTAATATTCCTTTTTGTATATTGTCCTGAGTCCTCTGTCCTTTATTGTGAAACAGTTTTTTCTGTGTGGGTTGTTATAGGGAAGTGGCTTTCTGTTATTCATGTTATTGGGTAGAGTATTGAGGTTGCAGATGCTTCGGAAGTTTTTCCGTTGTCAGGCTTTGTGTTGTGAACGAGATAACCCTTGAACATGTCAAGTGATGAAATGCTTTTGGCTAGACTTAACTAATCAACATTTGTGTATTTTCCAGTTGATTGGGATTTCGGTGCCAAGGCTTGAGCCAGAGTTTCAGCCAGTGGTTAATTATATTTTACCCCAAATCTTGGCGCATGAACACAGTTCTACTTGTTTGCACCTTCAGGTTGTGAACATTTCCTTCTCATAAGTCATACACTTAACACCGTAATACCTATCAATTCCCTGTCCTTCACCTCTTTTGTTTATCATAATGTAGTTGTAATAATGTTTACTCTGTAGTTGCTCCAAGACATAACAGAACGATTACACATATTTCTTCCGCAACTTGAGGTATGCTTTCATCTTCCTTTTTGGGTATACAACCGCTGCAGTAATCCATACTATTATATTTATGTTGTTTTCATACAAATTTGCAGACAGAGCTTTTGAGATATGTGGATGAATCAGAGGCTAGCACACGATTTCTTGCCATGCTTTCTGGCCCATTTTATCCCATTCTTCAAATTGTTACTGAAAGGTTGGTTTTCAATGCTCTTAGGCATTGTACAGCGTCCTTACTTTTATGGAGAAGGATTTTTTCGTTGCTTAAAGATGATCAACCTCCTCCATCCAGATGAGCGAGGGTTTCCTAATGTCTTGGGTGGTTGATTAACCTAGACAGTGGTGATCTACAGCTGGCTGGCTGGTGGTGGGTTAGGGCGGCGGGGGCGGAAGGTGATGGCTGGATTGGTTTGTGGCGGGTTAGGTTTGTTAGGTTAGATGAGGGTGGAAATTGAGAAAAGAGGGTTTGTTGGGGGTAGTGGTTGATGACGGGTGAGGTGAGGGCAGAGTAGTGTTCGTGTAAGTCTAAAGTTTTTCGAAGAAGAAATGTAAAGAATGGTTGAAACAAGCCAAAATGGAATTTGTAACGAGTCAGTTGAGTGAGAGGCAGCATGTTGTATGAAAACATTAACTGTAGATAGAAAATCCAAATTCTGTAGAGGTCTGATGAGTCTTTTTGCCTGTAGTCTGAAGTTTAGTTCCTATTCCAAAAGGTCATTTCGTACATGTGCTTACACTTGATGATGAGGGATACAATGTTAGATTTTCTTTTATCTTTTATGTTGGTCACTCATGCGTGATAATTTCAGGGTATTTATTCCCCTGGTATCTAATTCGCATTGTTTGGAGACAAAAACCTATGGAAAATTTTAACACTTTGTCTCTGATGGGTGACACCGAGTTATCAGAGTGCAATTGACTATTTAATATTTATAGTAGAAATTCCATTTGCACTGTACCAACAGTTCTATTTTTAAGTGATCTACTAGTCCTTCCAAAGTGACCTATAAAATTTTTATGTTGTCCTGCTCATGAATAATACTATGTTACAAAAGTAGTGTTGCATGCTATGTGGATAAATTTAGCATGTCTCTCAAGTCTTAATACAGTCATCAAATAGTTAACAAGGCTAATCTACAACATGTCATCTACCTGACCAATTATCTCATGCTTCCTGTGCTATATCTGATTATGAATACTTTAGATTGATGAATGCCGATTCATGTTGCAATAATCCTCATTTATTTCTCAGGGAAATTTCAAAATGCTCAGCAAGTGGCCCAGACTCTGATGTTTCTAAAATCATTCAACCAGTGCCTTCTTTGACAGTTTCATCTAACTTCGAGGTAGCTATGTTGTTAATACATATTCCAATTGCTGCCTCTGGTCTATGTGTGTAGTTTTTGTTCATCTGTGTTGGGTGTGTACGTCATGTATGAGGAGTGTTATTGTCAAGGATGTGGGTTCTAAAATGACGTTATTGTTAAACTAGTGATACTTCTAGCCATTGATTTCCAAAGAATTCAGCACTTGCCTCTGATTTGTTATATCTAACCCCTATGCTCTTATTTCTTTCTTAATTAGCTCAGACATAATTGTTTTTGCTAGTCTCATCCTTGTAATATCAATTTCCTTCACAGCCGAGGAGATTACGAAGTGTGTCTCCATTTCCCTCGCCCTCTTCCCGATCAATAGTTTTTCGGCCAGATGCGGTCTTCATGTTGCTGAGAAGAGCATTTGCTGACAAAGACTTGGGAGCTATATGCAAAGTGGTAATGTATTTCATTTTGTGTTTTGGATGATGGGGCGTCCCAGAGGGGGATACATTCGGTTCTTGGAACCGGGCCCAACTCGGTATGGGGCCCCATTTGCAAAGAGTAAATGTATAATTGTTTGATAACATGACCAATACACGTTGAATATGTAACTGGTTCAGCGGTACTATGAAGAAGGTCAAGGAATTTTAGTATTTGTTGGGAGGTTCTGTGTTCGATTCTTGTGTTTTAGAATTTTTTTTTCTTCAAATTCCACTTCCATTCCTCTTGAGTATGAGGTTTGTGTCTTTGTGACAAATAAGATGGTTTACTATCCTACTTACATCTTTAGGTGACAACTGACACGTGATTTGCTTTTATTGATCATTTCATCAATATTTTAATTTTCTACCATCATAAATTAAACTTAAGGTTTTGTTCACTATTTAAAATAAATCCATCAATCTAACATAATGCTATTAAGTGATTCGTAAACTTAATCTAAATCGTTTACATACAAATAATTTATTTTACCAAGGAAAATGTCATTTCTCAAAATTAAAGACTCTTCTTATAAACATTTAATTATCAATATACATTTACATTACTTCCTTTTAATCCATTAAGCACGGACATATGTACACGACTGCACGTTTAATACAAAAAATAGAGGGAGTATCAACATACGTACACGTTTATAAAGGTGTAGTGATTAGGGATGTTAATGGGGGTGGCGTGTGCGGAGGAAGGGTATCCCGTAGCCGCAGCCGCGAACTATAATGCGTACCCACACCCGCCTCACGATCCGTGCGGGTGGAAGTTTTCAAACTCGTCCTGCGGGTACTCGAGATTACCTTTCTCCTAAGAAAATAATTTTTAAAAATATATTTCTTGAATCTAAAACGTACTAGTCTCGTACAATATGCATCTTTGCAATGGGGTCTGAAATAGATTAACATTCAATTAATTAGTACACAAGTTTTTCAAACAATGAAGTAACAGTAAAAAAAAAATCATTCTTCAAGTTAATGGTTTTCAATTAATTCTAGTTTTCATTAGTATTGTTATTATATACTCCCTCTATTCAACTCCAAACAAAACATTCCCTTTTACACGTTTGCTAATGCGCGATTTGTAACGTAAATATCTTTAGTTTTACATTATGAAAAAATATAAAAATTTCGTATTCTGATTGTACTCTTAAAGGTGAAACAAACAAGATCCCACATGACCATATTTTTTTCTTATAGATCGCAAGGAATCGTAAAGATTCTCTTCATTTATGAATAGTGTCAGAAAAAGAAATGTTGTATTTGGAGTTGAATGGAGGGAGTATAATAGTGTAGGGATAAGTGGGACAGAGATGGGTAGGGTGGGTGTGAGATGGGGTGGGTATGGGGCGGGTCTCATGTGATACCCACGCCCGCCTCATGACCCGTGACATATGACACTTTTGATACCCACCCCCGCCCCACCCCCCATCAAATCATTACCCGCATCCACCCCAATTGGTGTGGGTGTGGGGCGAGACCCACCAATACCCGCCCCACCGACATCCCTAGTAGTGATCATTGGCTACAAATCTACGTATGTACACGACTACACGTTTAATACATTTCTAATATTTGGTAATTCGGAAATCAGATCGCCCTTGGTATAAAGGGCTCATGTTTGTATATATGGGCTGAAAAATACACGAGGAATTAAGGGCCTCCACATAATATTTAGAACAGGGCTTCTGATTTTCATTGGCCGCCCTGGGCTGATTCGTCTTCTCATCCCTTGTCTCTTTTGTTCGTATTACATTCTGTCTACTCTATATCTGAATAGATTTTTGTTATGTGTTATGACATGTATCACAGTTGCCTGTATTTGTTTTGATGAGCCAGCTTGCCTAGATCTTTGAAACTGTTTTTCTTTCAGGTTTCAAGAATTTTCCATTATCTTGCAGAGACTGCCTTAGTGCAAGAAGAGTCTTCCATTTCAATAGGAGGTGCATTGTCTCTGCTTGATGAAGGCCGAGGGGCAAAGTTATCTAGTCACTCTGCCTTATCAGATTATTCAGAGTTGTTTGGGGATGGATTTCTCACCCCTGCTGTTGACTGGGATGCTAGCTATATAAATGTTCTTGATATTGCGGCTGTTGAAGAAGCGATTTTTCATGTTTTATATGCTTGTGCTGCAGAGGTGAGTCACAGCAGGACCAAGTGGTTTGCATTATCTTTCTCTATTGTATCTTGACTAAGTACACCTACAGCCATTGCTTTGCAGCAAGCTGGCTGGTTGTGCTGGTGACTTTTGGTTGGTACTGCCTCTGATTCAAGCTCTCTCACCAGGTCAGCCATCATATTCATCTACAATGAGTATTATTACGTTGTTAGAGAAAGTCTTGCAAGTGAGATTTTGTCTTGCAGTAAATTTCTGTTTCTATACAGTCACAGTTATCGTACTGTGAAATCACTGGCTGTAAATTGTGAAGGGCCGGTTTAGTTGTATTGTGAGCCTGTTTTTAAATAAAAGAAGCTTTTGTTAAAACTTATGAGAACATTAGAAAATTTTCTTAAATTCTATCGAAGAAAAATAAGATTATCTTGGACCTCTTGGTCATTCAAAATTTTATTGTTATTTTTATGCCATTTTTCTCTGATCACTTCATTGTTTCCTACTTCACGATGATGGTTCGATACCATAATACATATTAGGTAGCGCATATCATTTTGGTAATAAAGCCTTTTGTTGTTACTCTGTATTATCTTAGAAAAACTGGAGTGTGTGGAGTGTGGACAAATGCTTAAGAAATGCCAGTTGCCATGCTCAGAGAATAGACTAATGTCTTGTGAGATTGATGTTTAAAGTACTTCATAAAACTGATTTAGATAAAGGAAGGGCCTGCCTTACATCGATCCATATACTACTTTAAGAGAGCCTTTCTTGGTCGATTAGAAACCCATTATAGGATTTCCTTTTACTTTTACTAAATAAATGAACTATTTGTGAAAACCGTAATTGGGTAAAATTCAACCGACATAATTATTTGCTATAAATAAACATTAACTAACTTCTTGTCTTTTGCTTTCATCTTCACAATTATTTTGAGCTTCCATCAATGCATCTTAATAACCCCGCACCTTCCCCATTTTGCATAAAAATTCAAATTGAAGAGCCCCCGTGTCATAATTAACCTTCCCTGGAATTTTGTAGCTCTCCGCCCGGTTAGTTGTGCTGTCAATGTTGACGATACGTTCTCGCAGTGGGCTCAGCCTTTTGTTCAACAGGCACTATCTAAGGTTAGTATATGCTGTTATTGTTGCTGTCAAATTCTCTGTTTGATATATGTCTCCTTTTATCCTACTTCTTCATTCCCGATGTCTATTTGAAGGGAATGAGGGATGCTCTTGTCATTTCCATTTTAGAATAGATGTTATTTTGCAGATTGTATCAACTTTGTCGTCATCAGTTTACCATCCTCTTCTTCATGGTTGTGCTGGCTATTTATCATCTTTCTCACCTTCTCATGTATGTATATTTTTGTTTTCTCTGTCTTTCTTTTGAATACTCTCGTTGTATAGCTTCAACTAAAAATTTGATGTTTATATATGCCGACGGCCTTACCAGCGTGCTGCCACTTGTAAATAAATCTATCGTCATGGTGTCACTAAGTTCATTCAATTGTTATCTATTGCACTGATTGTTTGCTTGTGGTAAGGTTATCTGGTATTTGCCCTTTGCTAGCTACTAATTTCAGTTGCATAGCTTACCTTTCATCAAGGAGTTTATCAGGCTTAAGAAATGTGTATCATGTATTCATGTGATAGTCCAATGGAATTCTTTCTCGTCTTTGCAAAGTGTGTCATACCACTAATCCCCGGTTCCTCTCTCTTTCAAAAATTATTTAATCTATAATCGCCTAATCGGTGTTATGGTAATATATCATCATGCTAGCTTGGGTTCCGATCATGTTTATTATATGGTCAGAGTTTCCCCTTTCCCGTGAAGCCTGCTTATGCGTGGTCCTAACTTGCCATTGTAGGATTTTCTTTTGATTGCCGTCATTTTTTGCTTCAGTTTGTTACCTTGTAGGCTTGTACAATTTAACCTTTCTGTATATTTCCCCTTAAATATAATGATTGGTTGGAGTTTTTCGGTGATACCTCTCAAACTTGTACCTGAAGCAGGGTCACACTGTCACACTGTCACATTACTTTTAATTTGCATTATTGTTGTTCTGTACTTGTAGATTAATGTAATTACCATTTGATACTCATCCCTCAGCAGTACTGGAACATGGAAGCATCACAGTTGGTGAACGATGCATATTCTTGTACTGCTTATGGTAGATGGATTAGAATACAAGGTGTGTAAATAGCTATGTTGCTCGGACTCTTCAATTTTACCTCCCGTACGCGTGTTAGACACTCAAGATTTGGACATGGGTAGCACACGCAGACATTTTATTTTACACCAAAAACATGATTTTTTTTTTTTTCCACAAAATAGCCGAATCCGACACGTGGACATGCACGCATGTCGGATACTTCTAACCGAGTCCGATCAACATAGGTTAATAGTCACCCAGTTAAAAGTCTTCCTAGTATGAACTACCTGCATAATGATTCATAGGCATTACTTTTATAGTGGAGGTAGAAGTAGTTTTGTGTAGTTGTATGTGATGTAATTGACGCATAACTGAAATATCTCTGGTTTAAGTCAGGAAGTTGTGAGTGGTTCTGCGCTGCCTTCCTCTATGTGTAAGACATTTCGGTAGTTCTTTGGGCCAAATGTGTAGAAAATTGGTTAGGTAAAGTCATTTTAGTTACTTTATTTAACTGGTCTTTAGTGCACTGATGATTTAGATTTCTTTTCTGCTACAGGCAAAAACTGCCTGTGTCTTGATCGATTTGTGTAGCAGTACACTTGCACCTTGGATGTCCCGAGTAACTGCAAAGGTTGTCTACGGATCTCTCAGCCTCAGTGTGGCAAACAATGTTGGTATTTGATGTTTGTTTTTGATGAAGTAATCTGAGACATTAACCATTATGTGATGTAGATAGACTTGGCTGTGGAGCTTCTGGAAGATCTCTTGGGTGTTATTCAGGTATATTTATGGAATCATCGAACACCAGATTGTGTTCCGTTGAAGGAGTTCAGGACATACCTTAAGGTGTCTTAGATGCATTCTTAAGTTGTAAGGCATTCTTTCTGTGAATATGACACCTTTTTATTAGAGTTACACGATCTCACTTAGGGTTTGGCATTGATGCACGAAATCAAATTCATTCACAACTAATTGAATTTTCAAGCTTGTTTATGTAGATGTGTGTAGGGTCCATAATTCTATATCTGGTAGGAATACTCCTGAAGTAGGAGAATGTAAACATGCTTATTGACGATGGTAAATTTTTTTTAAAGTCATGTTACATATATGCGTAGGTTTTGTTTTGCCAATAATTTCTCACTGCACTAAATAAGCGTTCTAAGGTTCCTACCTAAGAGCTACTCCTACCAGATTTCGACCTGATCTATGCTTGAAAATTCAGGAACAGGCTATGGAATCAAAATTTTGGCACCATTTTTCATGGTGCTGCGAATGATATTAACTAGTACTAATTGATAATAGGAAATTTGCTTTGAACAAGATGAAGGGAATTTTTTTTGGGATTAATTAGACCCGCTGTTTGTTCCGATTTTGCCTGAGTAAAAGAGGTTATAGCTTGACATTTGACCTGATACTGCCAATTGATTGCAATCTTAATGTTAGCTGACCAGAATGAAGTTGCGATTAAGGTTATATTGGGGTTGTTGGTTTAGAGAGGAACACATGGTTAAATGGAAAAGTAAAAGTGAATAACTTGTACTTGATTGATTGCATATGAACTATAGAATTATGTTACTGTGGGACCCCTCTTATTACTGGATCTTGCAGTAGTAATGTTGTATTCAGTCTTCTAAGTTCTGTTGTTGCTTAGTGCCTTAATTAGAGGATGGTCGGTCTATTTTTGCCACTGAGGATTTATGGAAGAACTAGCATCATATCAGGGTCCTATCCTATCTACTTGTAAGATAATTTTACTTGTGTATCTGGGAGACAGCCTATGTTTCCGTTGGCACTATGTAGTACCCTTAGCCCAAGCTGGTCCTTGTTCTCTTGGGACTAATCAAATTGAGACGGGCTTGGTGGTTTTTCTTTGTCAAGCTCCATGTCTGTGTCATTTTGGGTTTTACTTTATGCAACTTCTAATAATCTCACTTTGTTTCTGTCTCTTGGAAATTTGATTGGAGGATGTCATAACAGGGTGAACGCCATTCTTTAGTTCGTGTACGTGCGGCCCTTAAATATATTTTGCTGGCTCTCTCTGGCTACATGGATGAAGTGCTAGCTGAATACAAGGTAAAGGGAAGCTTGAGCTACATTGAAACTTATCATAAGACCATAAGCAGACAATTCTGAGATTGGTGTATTGTGATTTCTATTCTCCTGCGTTAAACGATTTCACATTGTTTTGGCTAATTCACGTGTAAAACTTGTATTGAAGTGCCATGGCTGTGCGAGTATCATCGGGGTGATTGTTCTTGAGCTGTTCAAGGACATGATAGGGGTTAGTCGGGGGGTCTTGACTTGAACGTGATGCATGTGAGCATATGGACTCGGTGATTTTAGTAACTAGTTGCGAGAGAGCAACAAGCTCTGGAGGACAACTTGATCACGTTTACCATAGTAGAAGCACAAGTCTTGGTGGATGGCTGCTAAAACATGTAGTGCCTGTTTACTAGAAGAACCTAACTTACACTAGCACAGGAACCACAATTTCTTTTTTGTTCATCAATATCAGCCAGCTTATATACTACTAAAGTACTCATAGAGGACTACTATATCACTCTATTTTGGAGTAGGATTAATCTACATTATTTCTTAGTATGATTAGGATTTCTCTTAGCTACAAACTAGCAGTTATAAAATGCTCGAGTTTTTAGAATAGTAGGCCCTTAATATCTATTGGTTACAGAAAAATTGATAATAATTACGACAGTTTTGTCAAAAGGTCAGGTGGCACTTATTTGTGTCATTGAAATTTTGTTAGTCAAACTTGAAGGTAGCTTGGTTTGTTGTTGAGTTTCTGAATTTGACTGGGGTTCAAGGGTTAAAAATAGACAGGTCATTTACGGTCTAATCGAGTTCAAGCATGAAAGAGGTCAAATGTACTTGCCCATGTCCTAGTTCAATTGAGTCGAATTTAGGTTTGATTGTCCATATCATTTCATTTCAAATATTTCCCGAGCTTCCTCTTCCGTGTATTCGTATCAGCCAATCATTTCAAAGATGGGTTAAGTTGCTGACCAATAACTCACTTTGTTGTCCAGACGCTGTCATGTGAAGATAAATTATGGACCTTTGTGAATGAATATATTTTGTCAAGAAGGTTCATTGAAGTGGGTGAAAAATGTTACTAGGTTATTCGTTGTGATTGTGGCCTTTAACTATACTATGCCTTCATTGAAAATATTGTCAACTTAATTTACCGATTGTGTTTTCTATCCGAGTCTTATCTTCAAGTGTTTGTTTCTTCTTTTCAAGATGGAGCTGTTTTGAAACTTTATCAACAAATGTTTAGGATTGGGTTCAGACAATAGGAGTGCTTTTAACTTCACTCTTCATTTACCTTCAGGAAGCAAAGCTTAGAGTTCTATTTCTTGTAGAAATGTTGGAGACCTTTCTTGAGCCAGCCCTTTCTGCCTCCCAAAACATGATAGGCTTTGGTGAAATCTTCTGCACTTCTACCAACAACCAGGAAACAATGTGTGCCACTGCACTTCAAGTGATCCGTGCAGCTGTCAGAAAGCTCTCTGTTCTTCCCTCTTTGGAGCTAGAGTGGCGGCTTGGTTCAGTACCTCCTACGTAAGTAACGTTACTAAGGTTATCCAACATTAACATATTTGGCTTTATTCTGCAATTTATCTATTTCTGTTTATTCCCTTTTAAAGTTTGACTGATTTGCCTAAATTTTTAATCTTCTATTGGTCGTCTATGACTCATTCCCTGTCTCAGCCCATCCCAGTCTATAAATAACATTATTTTTTGTCTGAGTTCATCCGAAAGTTAATCCTTGGTTTTGTTTGTGCTTTGTGAAAATATTGGCATGATTGAATATGATATGACAATTGGATAATAAGCATCTCTATTCTAAACTTACAGACCTCTCTATGACTTGTGTTAAAGTAAACTAGAAACAAGTTACAAATATTAGAATATTGTGTGTTGTGGTTAAGTTACAGTATCAAATGATAATGCATCCTAAAATTACAGGTTTTTCTCAAACGTGTAAATTTGCAACTATGTTAAATGTTGATCAGTATGCAAACTAACCTTTCTCACTGGTTTTGCTGTCCTCTACTACTTTCCCCTGTAAACTGTATTTTGATGCCTTCATTGCCTGATATTCTCAAGTCCATAAAATCCCTGCACCCTAACAAGCAGCTTTGGTAATCGTATGGACTAAAACGACTCTCCGCTCCCCAATATGTAAATATTTGTTACTCTTAGTACTTTTTATCTTGTTCTTATGTATCTATACTTTTGACATCTCTTTCAAATGCAGTGTTCTTCTCTCCATTCTGGATCCACAGCTGGAGTTACCTCCTGAGTTTGATCATTCCAGGTCTTCTCTCCCAAAGATTGACAAAGAAAACTCATCCAGTTTTCCGTTGTCTTATGTGTCTTTTGGAGGAAGCTCCTTAAAGTCCACTGGTCAAGATGATGGGTATGGAGCGGCAGATATTACTTCAAAAGCGGATATTCAAGAAGATGCCAATCTCCTTTTTGCCCCACAGGAGTTAAGAAATCTAAATCTATTATTAGATGCTAATTTTGAAAAACCGGAGCAATCTAGTTTTTCAGATACCATGAGTGATAATAAACCAGTTCTGGGAAAAGACTTGAGGACTAAAGTAGACAAGGGTCTTATGCCAGCTCCTTGGCTCTCTATGAAGTATTCCAGCTTGCAGCTTGATCATACACAGCTGCTGGACATTGATATTTGTGAAAGGCGGGCTTCCGAGTTTCGGCGTCTGGCCTCAGATTTGCATTCTCAGCAAAATATCAATCTCGAGGGTCACAATGCTGCTGTGGATGCTTTGATCCTGTCAGCAGAATGCTATATTAATCCCTTCATGGTGTCTGTTAAGGAATATCCAATGGTTTCTGATCAAGTTAATTTAACAGGTATTAGATCTCCTAATGAACAAGAAATTTTAGGACTCAAGAGAGCCTTGGGCAAAAGGAAGTGTAAATTAGAAACAATAAATCTTCTAGAACAAAGGAGAGATAAGGTGTTTATCCAAATTCTGCTTGAGGCTGCTGATATGGACAAGAATTACTATCAGAAGGTTTCTGATGTGTTTGATGGTGATCATGGTCCATATGGTGTTGAAGTGGAAGAACTTGCAAATTTGTCTGAGAACAATAATGCATCTGTTGACGCTCTAACTTTGGTTCGAAGAAACCAAACACTATTGTGCAATTTTTTAATCCATCAATTGTGCAAAGAGCAGCATTCTTTGCATGAAACTCTCATGCAGTGTCTTGTATTTTTGTTGCACTCTGCCACTAACCTTGTTTGTTCACCTGAAAAAATTATCGACATTATACTCGACTCAGCTGAGAACCTTAATAGGTGTTTAAGTTCCTTTTTTCAGCAGTGCCAAGAAGGGGTTATGCCGCTAAGTCGTGAAAAAGTTTATAGGGTCCAAAGGCATTGGACAATTCTACAAAGTCTGGTCATTGCTTCAAGTGCTGGAAATGGTGGACCAAACAATGTACCTTATGTAAGTGGTTTGAAGTACGGTACTTTGATTCCTCCTTCTGGTTGGATTTGTAAGATACCAGCATTCACCTCTTGTGCTTTTCCTTTAGTCCGGTATTTGGGTTGGTTGGCAATATCAAGGATCGCGAAAGGATGCCTAGCCGAATGTCTTTTTCTGACTTCAGATTTATCAGAACTGACACTTTTATTATCTATATTCGCTGATGATCTTGCCACATTGGATTTTGTTGGGGACTTGAAGAGAGAGAGTCGCAATCTAGAAGTGTTAAACGGGAAACAAGAGAAATTACAATATGAAGACTGTTCTTTTGCTGTGAAGTATCCTGACATGAGCATTTTCTTTCCTGAAATGCCAAAAGAATTAAAAGCTTTTAGAGAATGTATTTTGGAGGCTGTTGCAATGCAGCTGAGATCTGTAGCATCGACCGCAGTTACTGATATATTGTGTTGGTTGTCTGATCTGTGTTTGTCTCCCTTTCTAGAGAATGCTCACGATAGTCTTCTTCCAGTTAAAGGTCATCATGCAAAAAATTCCAAGGCAATCATTCTATATGTATTTGAAGCTATTATTAGCGAACACATGGAAGCAGTTATTCCTGAGTTACCTAGGCTCGTGCAAGTGCTTGGATCCTTATGCAGAAGCTCGTACTGTGACGTGCCTTTTCTCAGATCAATATTGCGTTTGTTGAGACCTATTATTTCCTTCTCTTTTAGCAAGATTTCTAATGCGGAAAAGCATCTGGTTGGAGAATCATGCCTTAATTTTGAGTCTCTGTGCTTCAGTGAGCTGTTTACTTACCTTCAGCAGGAGAACGATGACCGTGGTTTGTCGGACAAAATGGTCAATATTGCGCTTGTTATATTCACCCTGGCAACTGTCTTTTGTGACTTGTCAGTTGACCGTAAAAGAGAGGTCATACAATTATCAGTGCGGTGGGTGAATTTTCCTGCCTTTGAACCCACGTCGATGTTCCATGACTACCTTTGTTCATTCCAGCTACTTCTTCAAAGTTGCAATGATTTCTTAGTGGAAAACTTGAGATCACTTGGTTTTATACCAATGCCTCAAGCTTCTGATGTAAACATCCTCAATATTGGAAATAGAGGATCAGAATCATGTTTATGGTTTCCTGATGATTTTTGCTACGGCCTTCCTATTGTTGAGCTTGAGAACAAATTAAATGGTGATACTTCTTGCACTCGTGTTTCTCGTCTGTCTTCAGTGGAAGTAGAAGGCTTCTCAGGGGACATAGATAATCTGATTTCCAAGCTAAATGTAACAATTGAATCATCTTGGAATCTTCATCCTCAACTTTGCAAAAGTCTTGTTGTTCTTTCAGCGAAGTGTCTGGTCTACTCAAGATTCTTGTTTTCAGTTACTCGAGAAACATCTTTTCCAGAAGCCTCTGAGAATGAGAACACATCTTTGTGCAGGTCTTCTGATGAGTTCTTCACTCATTGGAAGATCGGTATGTCAACGCTTGCTGAAAATATCATGATGGTTCTGGAAAACAGTTGCTGGGAAGTCGCTTCCACTATGCTTGATTGTCTTCTTAGAGTTCCACCATTTTGCAGTCTGGATTATATAATTGTTACTCTAACTTCTGTGATTGAAACGATCATGAATAGTGCTCCAAAGATTTCGTGGCGCTTGAGAACTAATAGTTGGTTGTCAAATCTATTTTCAAGAGGAATTCTAATGCACGAAGGAGGGATATCTTTGGTTGAATTAATTTCTAAAATGTTGAGTCATCACGAGCCAGAGCAACGCTTTACAGCTCTTATGCATTTAGGTCGACTTTTTGGCCTAGATGTGAGTGGTGGTTGGGTGGTCCTCACGTCTCCATCTTTTGACAAACTAGCTTCTCATGATAGTATTGTTTTGATCTCGGAATCAGTCTTAACTCAACTTGTAGCAAACACGTGGTATCCAGTTGCTTCTATGGCTTCCACAGATGCATCATTACACTTAAGGACACTTGCGATGGCGCTTCTGGTTCACTATATTCCATTTGCTGAACATGCCAACTTGCAATCTTTTCTTGAAAATGCACACACGTTTTTCCCTGGTTTGGGAAGTTTCACGTATCGGATGGGGGAGGGCGTTTTTGTTCAGCTTTCTTTGGCACTTTTGGCTGGAGTTTGCCTCTACTGCCCAGCTGAAGATATGTCACTGGTTCCGCAAAATGTTTGGCAATATATTGAGACCCTGGGGGGCACAAAATTTGGTATGTGCCTTTCTGTTTTACTTGCTTATCCTCCACTATCTTTACATGCACGTCTTGAAAAACAAATCTCTTACTAAAAGAGCACTACGAATAATAAGACGTTGAAATCGCTTTTGCATCTTAAGGCTGTTCATGGAAGGAACAACTTGATGGGGAAGGATAAGGTGTATAGTCATAATATTTTGCATTACCATACCATAGTTAGCATCTTTAAGGTAATGTACTTTGTTAACAAATGCGTGCAGTAGAGCCATTGAGGGATTATCTCTCCTCCGTTGCCTTTGGGCTGTGCTAATTTGTTTTGTAAAAAATTTTGAAAATCTATAAGCAAAGTAAGGAGTAGATTGGGGTGACGTACAATTCTACAATCAATGTGTATAGCTACCAGCTGCTCTTGGATTGTGTTCATGTGAATCAAGTATAGAAGGTGAATAATTATGGGATTTTTGCATTATCCCATTACCATTGAATTGCGCAAAGGTTTACTTAAAAAAAAAAAATTGCATTAGGGTGCAGTTGACTGCTCATATCCTCAATTGTTTTTTTATTGCTTTGATAATGTTTTTAGAAAAAGAATATTTAATTTGTAAAGCCGAAGAGATGGTAATTAGTTGAGGTAAATTTCACCTCTACTATAAGGTATATAGCTACCAGCTCCATTGACATAGTGTTCATGTGAATCAAGAAGAGGTGATTCATTAATATTTCCATTATTACAAGAAATAGATCATCCTCATTATCCGGAGGACGCCAGTGAGACCTTGGGCCCTGTGGGATGAGACTTGTGCATCATTTCCAATTGACATGTCACCTAACTTTAGATGGCCATCTGTTTCATGATACAAGAAGTGCAGTGGGTTTTGAGAATCTTTTGGTTTCATCTTTTTCATCGGATATGCACAGTGTCCAACAGATTGATTTAAAAAAGAATAGAAATCAAAAGGTTATCTACATCCTGTTTACGAAGACATACTTCTTTTTCATGAAACACAACTGATAGAATCACCTCAGCTTTCTCACCAGCTTTTTAATACTCACAAGTTGTCACGACTAACTAATATGTTACTTATGGTAGGGAGAATTGGAGAGATGGATAGACGCATCTGCCAGGCATTGTGTAAAGTTAAACACGAGGAGGATGATGCCAAAGCAGTAAGTTGTTACTTAACAGTTAAACCTTCTCTCTTCTGTTGCTAGACTAATCCCCTAGCTCACACTGTAAGGCCTGGGCTTTGGGTTTTTTGTAAAGGAATGGAATGTACCTTGTCCGTTAGACAAAAGATTCAACTAGTTTTTGTGACCACCTTATATCTCATGTGTCGGGGAGTGAGATCACAGTGGTTTTAGTGCTGATGGTGCCACAGTTGCAAGCGTGTCATACATTCCCACACTACTTAAGCCCTCAACTTATCGTCTTTTTGTCAATTCCAGTTGCAATTTCCAAAAAGTTTCTATTTAATTACTTGATATGAGCACTTTTATTGGCTAATTCGTATTCGTCCCATTGTTACCCTTAATTATTGAGTTAAAGGTACCTGCAATGATTCTGATGAAACTTTTATTTCAAGGTCCTAAAGGAAGCACTTTCTTCATGTCCACCAAAAGAGATTGACCCAGAATTTGGGACAACTCGAGAATCTGTTCTTCAGGTATAATGTTTTGTTTCTCCTAAAAGCTGTTCCTAGTATAGTCAAGTTTGCTCAAGTAGATCTTCTCATGCAACTTGCCAGGGCACTTAATGTAAAAGGTTTACATTTTCCATGTTTATTCGGTGTTTACTTTGCTGTGCATTTCAGGTTCTTGCAAATTTAACTTCTGTACAATCATACTTTGATATATTTACGGAGAAGATGGACCAAGAAGCCGCAGTAAGCTCTTCTTATATGGCTATAGTTTTGTTTCATGCCTCTATTCTGTTAAAGCACTTGAGTACTTTGTAGGAGCTAGAGGAGGCTGAGCTGGAGATGAAAATTCTTCAGAAAGAAGTTATCATTCAGGGTGGTGCTAGCGACGAGGGAGATACCCTATTTACTTCTTGTAATGGTTTTGTTCCTAGTATTGATAATTTTTTTTCTTACCTTTCAGGGGCCGTTTGGTTGGGGGTCTAAGTAAAGGGAAAGGGAATCACGCTCCCCCATTCCCTTTGTTGTTGTCTGTTTCACCAATTTATCCATTCCCTTTCCCCTCTCCATTCCTTCCTATACCCCTACACATCCCTCTACGTTCAATCCCCCCCCCCCCCCCCCCCCCCCAAGGGGCGACTGACCACCATACACATTTCCCGCCTTCGCCTAATCCCTTGTCCCACCGTCGACCACCACGGGTCCACCCTAAAAACCCCATACCACCCCCCGAATCCTCTTCCCCAACCCCGTATACCTCAGATCTGGTTTTTTTGGGTGGGGGAAGAGGTTTCGGGGGGTGGTATGGGGTTTTTAGGGTGGACCTGTGGTGGTCGATGGTGGGACAAGGTGATGTGCGCCGGCAACTAGAGGGCAGAGGAGACACTCGCTAATGACTGTCAGGTGGTGGAGCTGCTGGTTGTGGGTGTTGGCGTGTTTCAATGGTGGAGGTGGTGTTTATTGTTTTTTTTATGGTGGGTTAGCATTCTTCACATATTTTAAACCAAACAAGCATTTTAATGAAAGGGAAAGCAATTCCTTTCCACTTGTTTCCCTTTTCCTTTCCCCCTTGCGAACTAAACGGCCCCTCAGTATATAGGTAAATACTACTGTACCTCCGGCTCCAGTTGTATAATAAGCATTGTACAACCAGTGTACATGTATCCGAGCTTATGTGTAATTTTTCTGAGCTCTTATAAAGTTTATTTTTTTTTATGTTTAAGTGGGTGATTTCAGATACTTTATAGTATAGCAGTATATACTTCTGCAACAAAACTCATGATTTTATCTTCGTCCTGTCTACAGCTATAATGAAGGGAGATCATGGCCGACTTCAGCAAATTAAGGATGACATCCGTTCACTGTATGACGTCTTCTCTTGCTTTATCTTTCTCTTTCTCTCCTGGGTGGTGTTGGGGGATGGGGGATGTAATCTAAACGAGAAGAAACCCTCTTTCTCATAAATTGGATAGCTTTGTAATCCTTAATTCCTTGAACTAACTCAATTTTTTGTATTAAGCCTATTCATTCACTTGGGACGACACTCTTCCTGAAATACTTTTGTATAGTTGTGCAATTGGTATGATGGAATAACCCTTTTTTTGGGTATGCTCACAGTTGCAACTAACCTGTTCACTTTTAATCACCTGAAATTCATAAGCAAGGTGTTCTTCTAATTGCAGTTCCTTGCCTTGCAACTGCATTCTTTCTTAGGCTCTTGAAACTGACTTTTTTCTAAATTAAAACTGTGGCTTCACCTTTCTAGAGAGAGATCTAGACTCGAGGAAGAGATTTTTGCTCGGAGGCAAAAGAAACTGTCATTGAAACGTGAACGTCAGAAATATCTTGAAGATGCTACTTTACGAGAGGCTGAACTTCTGCAAGAACTTGATAGGTTTGAGTTGGATGAGCCCCTAATTTCTTTGATTTGGTGCTGCTACTGAGAACTGACTAATAAGGGTCAAAAGTATTTTAACTTCGTCTTCCTACTATCTCCACCAGATTTCTAACTTTTAATGTGGACTCAGGCAAAGGACTTTTGAAGTTGAGAAAGAGATTGAGAGGCAGCGGTTACTGGAGCTTGAACGTTCCAAAACAAATGAGCTCCGGCATAATCTTGATTTAGAGAAGGAAAGGCAAACACAGGTAAGTAATACTTGAATTGGGCTCTGGACTGCAATTGTTTAGTGTTGGGCTTGGGCATCTATCACATACTCCCTCCACTTCTAAATGATATTTCACATTTCCTAGGATGGCAAATTCACAAAGATGTTCCTGTTTCCTTATTTGTCTATGTTTTGTGGTTCTTATTATTTGTGATCCCACATCCTTTCTAGTAAATTTTTTTTGTCCACATATCATTCTACTTCTTAATTTTGTGCAAAGTGAATGTGGAATATCATTCAGAATCGGAGGGAGTATATCTTATCTTTGGTTTCTCCTGCCTGAGCTTATATATAGAATTTCCGTCATTCCAGAAACACCTTACACAGTTCTTACTGATTATCTTAATTTGTCTACAGAGAGAAATTCAACGTGAGCTAGAGCAAGTTGAATCTGGAAGCAGACAACCACGACGAGAGTTCTCGTCCTCCACTAGTAGCAGGTAAACGGTGAATCATGGTGCCCTGTTGTTTCTATTGTTTGTTTGTTAGTTGAGATCTATTTATCCAGATAAGGCAAATAGCTCTTTATGTGCTCTAGCAGCCGAATGTTGCTGAAGAAATATATCTGGAGGGATGGCCGGGTGGGATGTTTTCAACACTGCGTGTTCATAATTTTAATGGTCTTAGAAGATATGATATTCCATTGCGACGTGGTTTCCTTCTTTCATGTCTTTTAGTTATTCTGTCTAGGACCAAGTTTGATGAGTGAATTATATGTTGTCAATATGAAATCTAGTCGGTGTAATCAAGATTAGAGCTAGGTGGATAGGGGTCTAATCAAGCTGAGCATAAGTAAGCCAAGAAGCTAATATTTCTGGGCTCAAGGCTAGTGAGTATCACTTGTGAGCTTTGTTTTCACTCAATTTAGGCTTGTGATCTGGGCATGATGTGCTGTTGGTTAATGCTCGCCTACTAAATGACACCACTTGAAGAAAATGGCATGAATAAAAAGGACAAAAAGAAATAAATGGAATAGCTACCTTTTTTCTCTGGAAGTAGATTTCGAAAGTTGCCTTCACAATTCAATATCAAAATATCTCCAAGTTATCAACGATAAATAGAACTTGGACAGATTGTGAAGCATTGTACTATCATTTTATATTAAAAAAATTGGTCAAGGAAAGGGGAGTAAAGAAAGAAAATTTTGAAGATCTGAGGATAACCTTTCATAGATTTGGGTTAACATCAATGTATTATTGATGAACTTGTCAGCGGCAAAGTAAACGTTTGGGTTAACATCAATGTTAAGCTAATATGGTTGGAGCAGAACACCCCCTCCTTGGTGTCTTTCCATGAATAGTACTATATTTTACTTGCCAAAAGATGGCATGAGCTTGACATCGCTGTGAACAATTGATTATGAAAGATATAAAGGTTGGGAAGGGAATGACATGTAGAAGTAACTAGGGGGTGAATAGTTTTTATGTTATATATATTTTTAAAATTGTTGGAGGTTTTTTTTCACTAGTGTGTGAAGGGAAGGAGTCTTTGATTTAATGGACGGGGTAGGACTTGGGAGCAAGGAGCTTTTACCATTTGGATGCCTTTAGTTGTACTTGTTAACTAAATATTCCTAAGTATGTTATATGTTGTTTCTTAATTCTATAGCCGCCCTCGTGATCGGTATCGGGACCGCGATAATGGGAGGTCTGTTGGAGACGGGAATTTCAGAGCAAGTCCGACAAGCTTACCACCAGATACGCTAGTTAGCACTGCATCGGTTCCTACAGCACATACTGTTGCTTTGTCAGGGTCGAGATCATTTTCCGGTCAACTTCCGACAATCCTACAATCTCGTGATCGTGCCGATGAGCCTACAAGCAATTACGATGATACCTTTGATGGGAGCAAGGACTCGGGGGAAACAAGTAGTACAGGTGACCCCGAGTTAGCATCTGGTTTCGATGGCCTCCCAAGTGCGTTTGGCTCTTCTCAGAGACATGGATCAAGAGGTGGTAAGTCCAGACAAATTTTGGATTGAAGAGACAGAGATAGTCGACGTGAAGGAAAATGGGAAAGAAAACATTGATAGCTGTTTTCTCAATTATGAAGACATGAACCATTTTGTTCATATGTTCCAGTATCACAGATGTATGATCATGTAGTTTTTGTTCGTAGCTGTACGAGTCGTTGTTGTATCATTTTTTGTATGTAACATTTGTAGATGGTGTTACTGTGTATGATCTCGGATGATAAGCGTCTGATAGAAGGGGCGTGATTGGATGTCATTTAGTGTAACACCATTGTAAAGCCTTTCGTGTATACAAGGCTACAAGAGAAGGCAGTTGTGGTAACTAGATATGAAATCTGCATGTGGTAATTCAATTTTTAGCGATTTAATCGGATATTTGTAGTGATTATAACTGAAATGATTTGTTATCATTTTGTATTAATATGAAAGTCCAGTGGAGATTAATTGTAATCCTTTGGTCATAGCGAAAGATATAATTGAAGATTAGATTGAAACGGCGTAACACTGGAGGTTACAAACAAATTATACACCTCTATTCCACTCAATTGATCCGAATTATAGAGCCCCAAATTTGAATTGACCTCATCTAACCCAAACTTAACTCGAGATTTGCTTACATGATTCGAAAAGATACAATAATAATTTTATTATCGTTTAATTTACGTTCTTAAGTTTAGTAATAACACGTTTTTTTTTTCCTATTTTGTTTCGAATTGTTATTGTTTTTCTAATCGAATACATAATAATCCTGATTACTTCGGCTTTTTGGTTACATCACTCGATTGCTCGTCATTTTTGTGAAACTTGTAACTATTTCGGATCTATGCTTTATAAATTTAAGTTTTTGGTGTGGAGTTTATAAATTTAACTTTTCTAAGAGTTTGAAAATGAACTTTTTCATTTTCTTTTTGATTTTGACTTTGGTTGGATGCTAGAGTTTAAGTTTACTAGCGATTTTATCTTAATTGGTTATTAAAAATAGCCAATTTAATAATATTCACTTTTATTTTATTGGGAAAATTATTTTAAACCGGTAATTTAATAATAATTGATTTTTTTTTTTTAAAAGAGAATTCCACTTCTAACTTAGTTCTAATTAGCTCAAATAGAGTAAGAATTGTTTAAGTTGAACTGACTTTAGGTTCGTCTATTTCATATCTTGATGAAGCAAAGACTCTTTGGGGGCGACATAGAACGATGATTCAGTATCGGTAATGATCCCAAATTACATCGAGTAAAAGGCGGCAATTGCGCCATTGCATTGATGCGTGCAAACATGCGTATAATGAATCCATTACCGACTATTTTGGTTGTTTAAAGCGTCATTGGGATGAATTCGACAAGTATGATCGTATTCCTTCTTGTGCTTGCGGATGATGCAAGTGCAGCATAAATTGATAACTTGATAAAAAACGAGACGAATACAACAATTTCAGACAAGAAAAGTTTTATTTCGTACAATTCTCGAATAATAACTAGCATAAATAAAAATTCATGAATGTCAATAAACGATACGGCCACCACGAAGAGCAAGAACAAGATGAAGAACAGAGCCACCCTCAATATTATACTCGTTAGCAGTCTTATCATCAGAAAGCTGTTTCCCAGCATAAATCAACCGTTGTTGAATTGGAGGAATACCTTCCTTCTCCTCAACGCGCTCCTTGACACGGTCAATTGTATCATTGGGTTCGATATCTATTGTGATCTCCTTGCCAGTAAGAGTCCTAACCTTGATTCTGGTACCACCGCGAAGGCGTAGGACGAGGTGGAGAGTGGACTCCTTCTGGATGTTGTAGTCTGCTACAGTCCGGTCATCTTCAAGTTGCTTGCCTGCAAATATAAGGCGTTGCTGGTCGGGTGGGATGCCCTCTTTGTCTTGGATTTTGGACTTAATGTTGTTGATTGAGTCAGATGGTTCGACTTCCATGGTTATTGTCTTGCCGGTTAAGGTTTTCACGAATATCTGCATCATCTTGTGTTGTTTTGGAGCAAGTCGAAACTATACTCTATACTCTATAGGAAGATTGGGAGATGGAGGTTTTGGGATAGTTTTTCTGATGGCGGACAAATTCGGTTTATATAGCGATGTAGATTGGGTTTGTTTAGGAAAATTGCCTAATTTGCTACTGCCTAGGATTCCGACTTTGTTTAGGAAACAAGCCGTACAGGTGACCCCGAGTTAGCGTCTGGTTTTGATGGCCTCCTCCCAAGTGCGTTTGGCTCTTCTCAGAGACATGGATCAAGAGGTGGTAAGTCCAGACAAATTTTGGATTGAAGAGACAGAGATAGTCGACGTGAAGGAAAATGGGAAAGAAAACAATAACAGCTGTTTTCTCAATTATGAAGACTACCATTTTGTTCATATGTTCCATCGTTCCAGTACCGCAGATGTATGATCATGTAGGTTTTGTACGAAGCTGTACGAGTACATTGTCGTATCATTGTATGTAAGATATAATTGAAGATTAGATTGAAACACTGGAGGTTACAAATCAAATTACCTCTATTCCACTCATTCAACAAAGAATTGTAGTGTGTGCAGAAGTTCCCCGAAAAGCCTCGAAGTTAAAGCAAGACTTCGAGTCTTAGAGATACAGAATAAACACAAACTCAGAAGCTCCTACATACAGCACAGGATATACAGTTTTCACAGTTCAGGTCGTTCAAACTTTCTTGAATGTTTCCTGTAGGTTCAACCACTCCACCTTGCGCTACCAATATCTCGATACTTACAAATGGCATAAGATTCTAGAGACTGAGCCTCCTCACTCCTCAGGTAGGATTGTACCGTAAATGTTGTTCGTAGAAATTGATCAACTGCAATTACAAGGAGGAAATGTCAGTTAACTTTATACTCTCTACTTTATGAAGTACGAATCAAAAAAGGGGAAGCATATACCAGAAGAGGGTTGGTTGCCTTGAGGTACTTGTTATCTACCATAACTTCCTTCCCATCAGACCTAATAGACAGGATGCAATATCGAACAGTTAATAACAACAATAAAATTTTCTCTTATTCGGCCATCTATATGATGCTGTCAAAATAAAATAAAACAAAAACCGCTACACTTCATGCCAAATTGCTTCTTATGTCAATGTGCGGTACTTCTCTCAATTGAGCATCACACATGTGTCAAGAACATCATTGAAAACCAAACTCCTCCTATTCAAGAAGAAAGGCAAGCTTTCACTAAATTTTGACTTAAACCAGGGCTTTTATGTGGATCGACACACCATAGTGCCGTACTCAATAGATCTTCCAAGTAAAATCGTCTTCAAAATTTTTCTGAAACATCTGGTTTTAGAACATCCGTAATCTAGAGCCCATCCCAGACTTTAGTGGTCAACAGTGACCATAAATTTATCCAAGCATAAAAAATACTATAATGTATAATTTTTCTCAAATGATTTATCAGAATAATAGTTTCATAATATCATTTGAGAGTAGTTGTAATTATTTGTATAATCCGAGACTATACTGGTTTAAAGTTGACGACAAATTACCATGCATCAGTGTCAAATGAGGACAATATAAATGGGATGAAAGGGGCACTAAGAACACTCTCGTGGACTGCTCGAACAAGTCAGTAGGCAGTGAGTTTGGCTAAGAGATGAAGATAAAGAACTGGCAAAACCAAAAGGGACAATTCACATTCAAACAAAGGTCAACTGTTTACACAAATATTGCATAAATTGAAGTGTCAGCTTAATAACTGTTTCTGTCAAATGTCAACTGTTTACACAAATATTGCATTATCTTTAAGAAGGCGCAAAAAAGGGTGATTATACAATCCGCTTTCCCTAACAACAAATCTATATTTCACAAAATGTCCTATTTTTGAACAATTGCAAACACAATTAGAAATACACTTGTTCTACTATATTCCCCCCCTGAAAAATAGCGGTTAATGCAGATTGATACGCGGAATATCAGTTACTGTGTCAGGGATTCAGGGGTATTTGAATACCATGATAAGTCGTGAATGTGCACATGCAAATTTAGTACCCTGTTTGTTATCTATACAGATTACAGATAGTAGGATACTATAGCATTTCTAAACTTTTTTTTCGAGTTTATCCCACTCCAAAAAATAGATATTGTGAAAAATGGATCCTAACAAAAATATTTAGACATGAGAACATTCAAGAAGAAATCATAATCACAGCAAACAACTGGGAAGAATTAGGGGCTAAACATACCTCATGACCACAAATGTCACTGAAACATCCTGAACATTGTTTATCACAGATGCAGAGTAACTTATTGGCTTGATGATCTTGGTGATAGTAGCATTCCTAGAACTGTCAGATCTCTTCTTACGATAAACGTCAGAACTCCCTACCACTAATTGTTCATTGCCTTCTGAAGTGCTAGCATTACCTGGCAAAGGGGTGTCAAAGCAATCTATATTTAATGATGTCACATCCTGTGTGAACCTACGCACAGAACCCGATTTCCTTCGCTGTGCACCTCGGCGCTGATTGCTTTGACCTGCTTCTACACAAGTTGACTTAGATAGCTGATTACTGGGGCCATTTCCTTCTACGCGTACAGGTTGCTGCAAATGTTCATCCAAATTCCTTCGACTTGCATTTTGACCAGAGAATGGTAAAAATTTAGTACGATCTTTTTCACTGCCAGTAACAGCCGGAGACACAGTCTGAGAACCATTGGGATCAACTTTTTTCGCAGCTCTAGACCATTTTAACACCTCATCATGCTCTACAACAATATCAACCATGTCAGGTTGACGATAAGCATTCTTGGAATTATCTAAAGCAGGAGAATCCTGGGGGTCATTGTTAAGAGGCATCTCAACTGGTGATATCTTGCTTTTGGTGGCACCATAAGAATACTGCATTTTCTTCTTTTGCTGGGTGAATTTGCGTTTGCGCTTCGAAGAATTCTTCTTCTGACCAGACTGCAAGCTGCAGCCAAGAGAGAAATGCTTTAACAACAGTAGCCATCAAGATAGAGGGTATAATGTTAAATAATAACCTGAAATAGGTGAACATAAAGCTTATTCAGAAGCGCATGGAAGAAAGCAAAAACCTTTCTTCATATGCCTCCACAACATCAGGGCATGTTTGAAGATGATCAACAGGCTCCCAAGTGTTAGCGCTTTCTGGCCAACCACGCCTGAATCAAGCATAAAAGCCAATCAGACAGGCATACTCATCAAATATTGATAGAAATTGTAAAACAAACATGACTAATTTCCTCAACCGAACTTAAGTGCTGATTTCAGAATATAGATCACTAGCTAAAGGAACTTTGAAATAGAAGGGTAACGCTCCAATATTTATCTTTTCGCCTCTATGGAGATGAATAACATGTCTACCATCACTTCATCTATCCAACACAAAATTCGTCAAAAATCAGTCCCTCCATTACAAGGGAAGTGCCGTAAGTAATGTGATCAATCATTTTGCAATTGACAGGGTAAATTTTAACAATTTAAAAAAGGTCCTACGATTCTCAAGCCTGTATTGACTGCCTTTTCAAGTTCTCAACGGCAGTAACTATGAAAAGACACAAACTTTACCATAGTTTAACACAATACTTCCTATGTTCCATTGATTATATGCGATTTTCCAAAATGTGGGGGATTTTGGAAGAAAATGTGTACAATGTAACAGAGGAAGTATGGATTGCATCGTACCACGACTACCACCAATAGCCCAACCAAATACAAACCACAAACAGGTAATAACATACTCGTCCTCCCACCATTTTTCACAACGAGCAACAACTACTTCTTGCGGTCTACTGGATCACATTACAATCAAAGATCAAACACCTTTCCTCCAAATGAAATCATAATATGCACATATACAAACCAAACAACCGCAACTCGCGTAAATTTAAGCTCACCATACACAAAACCATCACCATTCCAATAAACCTCTACTTTGACTTCAATCCAAACCTAAAATCCTCCCATTTATCATAAACTATATATTCAAAACACCCCCATTCATACTTCACAACACCAGTTATTGACGGAAAACGCTCTCAAATCCAATATTATCATCATTTTGGTGTACGATAACGTGATACACCAATTAAAACACAAATTAAACATTAAAACATACAAAAACGGATTAAAAAAACACGCACCATTTGATGAGATACTGCGGCTCCCCCTGCAACAAAATCACAAATAATCGAAACCTAATCAATAAATGTATAAAAACCCAAAAAATCACACAAATTGAAATAAATTAATCAATCAATCAAACATAAAAAAATAAATAAAAAAAAAACCTTGCAAATCCTTCTTTTACGAATAGCTTCAACTTCAAAGAATCCATCAGCAAGTTTCTTCTTCCGCGAAATCAATTGCTCCTTCGTCACCTCAACTCCTTCATCTTCTCTCTCCTCCACGTCATCGTCATGTTCTTCTTCTTCTTCTCCATCATCATCATCATTTTCTTCGTCATGTTGTTGTTCTTCTTCGCTGTCGTCAACCACCGTGTACGGCGGCGTGTGAGATTGGTCGGGGAGAGAGGGAGTCAACGAGGGTGAGTGATCGGTCAAGAGTGGAGTAGTAGTGGAAGTAGTAGGGGTATTTTGGGGATTTTTCATTTTATTACTATTATTGGATACTCTTCAGGAGTTGAGTTGAGACTTGAGAGACCGGTGTTCCACTCAACAACATGTGTTTGTTTTTCCTAGGTTGTTTCTCCTCAGTTTTGGGTCACAATATCTTTTTTAATTATTATTCTTGTCTTGGAATTATGGGACAAATTTCCCTAATCTACTCTCTACTTTGTACTAATTAGGTTTCTCTAATTAAATACACAAATTGTGTATATGTATGGAAGGGATGCTCAAGTCTTTATGTAAAAATATAAAATGTTAACCAAAGTAGATTAGAATTTGATTACTTTGGATGGCACACATTAGTTTGCTAAGGTGTTCAGGTATCGAGTTTAACTGATAACGTTGTTAACTGGTTAAATCATGAGTGTTTGTAATCTTGTATTAAACATTGTGCAAACAATATTGTT